>JRHT02000002.1:41163-61104 GCA_011800875.2 Suillus brevipes Sb2 | reverse complement strand
TAATCATTGCGTTGACAACAGGTCTTTCAGAATTTACTAGAACGTTATACCTTATACATGATCACATTCACTGTTACGAGTTGGGGTAACTGTGCTTACGTGTGGGCGAGGACCGAGTGACGTCACCGCTACACCGCGTTAAAACAGCGCTTAAGGAGGAGGAAGAGAAATAGTCATTGACAGGTATCGATACACCTCAATTCGTTTTAAAGAGCCTCGTATCTACCAGTATAAATCCTCCTCGTCTTAACCTAGGCAGATGTTAACAGTGCCGATGAAACGGCTCGTAGTCCTTTTTTTGGAAACTGATGTCCCACGATATATCAGTAATATCATGGACATCAGACCAAACAGTTCACAGATTATGTTGCGAGATATCGGAGTGACGTCGATAATGGTGATGTGGTGTTATCCAGGGGGGAACATAGATTCATCATCAAATCATATATATACATGTTATACTACATTATCTGGCGAAAAAAACAGATAAATACCCGGACGAGGAGGAGGTCCCTGGTAATTTGTATCCTATCCCGTTTCTTGTGAAAGCGTAAAAACGGGGAAACCGTCCCTACACAAGACCCTGTAAGTCTTGTACAAATCATCATATATACTACTCTAGTGGTAGAAATAAACTGGGGGGTTACGCGGGATATAGTTATCTATATCATATACGTATCTTTTGTGTTTTATTCAAGCGTAAAAAACCAAAGGTCGATATACTCGAACTCCTTTAACAGGGGTTGAAGATAAATTATCATCCTTCTTACATAGTCCCTCGATTCCTGGTGTCCTTTACTAGAACAACACATCACGTAAGTGGGAGAGCACCTACGTCGAAAGGTAGACAGTCTGGAATCAACGATATGCTTGTAGACTTAGTGACTTATGTGAGTGACGACACTCATATTCGCGTTACCAAACTTGCCCATTTCCTAGCTTCATAAATCGTACATGATATGGGAGCAGCCTAGTAACCAAACGCTTGGTGTAGCGTAAAAACCGTAAAAAGTACAGAAACTCATAGATTATGAACGTAGATACCAGGTCGGACGAGTATATAGTAGTTAACATACACGTTTGTACACAGAATTCGATTCCTAGTTGTTATATATCCCGTCTTGTAACTCTAAACTACATTTCCTCCATAAAGATGACTAATCTACGGATGTATCATTAATTACTACACTATTCACTAGTCTCTGGATAGTATAGAGAATATATATAGAGACTACTATCTTAACTTCAAAATCTTTCTAGGTACTTTTTAATTGACTTACTGTTCGTTTTACTGTATACACACTTTTAATCAGAATACATAAATGCCTCTGCCGTTTCGCAAAAAAATTGCGACACACCGCCACCGCAGTGAGCCAGGAGCGTGTGTGCATTCGTTTCAATGGGGTTGAGCATTGTCATTTACACTAGTACATATTCCATATTGCGAGATCATTTAAGACTTTCTGAACGACAGTTGCGTTACTAATGATCAAAATTTATAAATTCCTCTGTCGTTTCGCAAAAAAAAATCGACATGTCGCCATTGCAAGTGAACCAAGAACCGGAGCGCACTCATACCAATGTGATTGAGCATTGTCACTTACTCTCGCTCGTATTCCGTATTGCGAGATCATTCAAGACATTCTGAACCACAGTCGCTTTACCACAGATTGAAATATATAAATGCCTCTGCCGTTTCGCTAATTTTTTTTGACATATCGCCATTGCAGCGAACCAGGAACCGGAGCGCACTCATATCACCGTTGTCGAGCATTGTCATTCACAATGGCATATGTTTTTTCATTCAAGACATTCTGAAGAACAGTCGCTTTTAGCACTGGTCAACATATATAGATACCTTCGGCAGTTCATGAAAGAATTGTGACATGCCGCTGCCGCCGCCTAATCTCTAGTGATTGAGCTGGCGCACATTACCATGACGTGTTATCAAGTCCACCACGAATTTTAATCGGTGCTTGCTCTTCCGCGGAATAAGCGACGCGCTCAGGCTGGAGTCCATAGCCTAGCTGTGAGTCCTGTACTAATCACGGCGGTAGAGCGCTGAGTACCAGGAAAGCTGCAGACGCGCAGTGATTCATTGGCGTTGAGGATGACTACGACAATGAGCAATTTAAAGAGTGAAAGAGAGTGACAGATGAAGAATTCAAAGACGCCCAAAAGCAAGTGGTAATAAACAAGAACAACGCACAACGCACAAACATTCACGAAGACTCGGATTGGCAAGATATTCAGAAAGATAAATGATCGTCCTCGTCCTCGTCTTCCTCGTCTTCCTCGTCCTCGTCTTCCTCTTCCTCGTCTTCCTCGTCCTCGTCTTCCTCTTCCTCGTCTTCCTCGTCCTCGTCTTCCTCTTCCTCGTCTTCCTCGTCCTCGTCCTCGTCTTCCTCTTCCTCGTCTTCCTCGTCCTCGTCCTCATCCTCGTCCTCGTCCTCTTCTTCTTCCGTCTCCAGATCACTTTCACCTTCCTCACCGTCGTTGTATCGGATATCAGGATCAGAGTCGCTCTCGTCGTCCATATCGTCGACATTGTCACTGTTCTCCAAGCCTGCCAACTCCGCGTTCATGCAATCTCTTGCTATTTCCCGCAGGACGGTAGGGTGGCCCATTCCCCAGTGAGTGTAACGCATAAAGATGTCTCGATCGGCAAATCTAAAAGTGATCAACAAGATGAAGTAAAAACACCGA
Organism: Suillus brevipes Sb2; assembly: GCA_011800875.2. Lineage (NCBI taxonomy): Eukaryota > Fungi > Basidiomycota > Agaricomycetes > Boletales > Suillaceae > Suillus > Suillus brevipes. Next base: position 58,398 of record JRHT02000002.1, on the reverse strand, counting down.
AATGGGAGAGTACACTTACATTCCAATGTAGTGCGCTTCCCAATCCTCTAATTCATCGCATTGACGCGCGAAGGACTCGCCATGGCGAAGAGATGATGTCCCGTGCCCAGAAGCGAAAGCCGGAATTAAATGTGCGCTTTGGATGACTTGGTTAGGATCTAGGAACCCAAAAGCGTCACGGTCGGATTCATCAACGAAAGCGACTTTTGGAAGTCGAGCGTATTTCATTCCTGAGTGGTGGTCGATCAAGGGTGCTAGCCATCTCACATATAGAACCTCAATTTCGTGCATCTTCATCACGCCGTCAGTGTTTAACCCTACTTCCATATGGTAGATGCCCAGAACGCGGGCATACCAATATGGATGTTGGGGTTTTGTTTCGCCAGATAGGACCATGATATCAGGATGGGTCCGAGGATTGACGGTATCATATTCTCGTCGAAGGTCATATGTCGTGTAATGTACCTGTGCAAATTGAGAATCATATCCTAGTAAAGCCTCAATATATGTAAGATGTACCTGCATTGTTTGGACTGAGTATATCCTATTGTCCGGGATGATGACCGAATTGCGCTCGTCATCCGTGAATGCATGATCGCAATGACTGACGTCCAATTTTCGAAGCCGATACAGTATGTGGTCTTTCAGTTTCGGTATGAATCCCTATGAGCTATCATCAATACGATTAACCTCGAGAAGAGGGGCACTTACCGCTACAGCTGGATCACCATTGTGCTGGCGAAGAAATCTGAAAATGTCTAATGGATTGTTGCAACTGAGCTTCGGTATGTAGTGATGACGTTCGAGTCCCACAGGCAAGTCAACCACCGCATTCTGGTTAGTGTGCAAGTTTTGTCCTAATTCTGCTATGCGTCGAAGGACACGACGACGACGCTCATGTCTAGCGAGTTGAGCGGGAGTGTCTAGTTTGTTCGTCAAAGGATAGAACGCTTTCAGCGCTCTATGCGCTAACTCTCCCTGTTACAAAAACGAATTAGTTGAGAAAATATAATAATGATTCGCGCACAATTTGTGTAGTAAAGGAGTCTGTTGTCCCAAAAAGACGGATCGATCGCACGTAGTCCCCCATGGCATGAAATTTATAAGTATTTAAATTAAATTTCTTAAACCTTCGGCCGCCATCGCCAGCGTCCGGATTGTGGAGACCTGTACCTTCACGCGCAGCCTTGCGCTCCCGAGCGGCCTTTTCTTTCGGTAGCTCTGCTGTATTGAAAGCACCGCACGTGAAATTGCGGAACTTGCGCAACTTATACGAGAGCTTCTGGAAGGTCTCATCCAGTGCCGATAAGGTTGTTTCAGAGTGCATCCTCAGTTTTGCAAGGGCATGCCAGTGCGCAAACCTATACAGAAGTGATTGAACAATCATATCATGACCCTCTGGGAAAAGTCCTTCAAAGACAGGTATAGCACACTATGATAAATATTAAGGTCATACTATAATGTGTAAAGTGACAAACACTCACCTGCAGGATATCTTCGAAATCTCGTGCTGCAAGCTTCTTCATTTCCGACGTGTTGTTCGTAAATTTCCGAATAACGCCGTTACCATATGATGGAACCTGGCGAAATCTAAGCCGCATATCATCAATCTCATAATAAGGATGAAAAATATATGACGTACCTATTATCGAGACATGCAACCAGGCCATCACCGCCAGGAAGTGCATAAAGTAGACGGATGAGATGCGTAAATAATGCCTTCCATGTTCCTAGCTCGCACTCGTGCATAAAATCGACAACGAGCATGCGAAAAGCATCGAATCCTACTACTAGGCCAAGTTTATTTACAAATGCATTCTCATAAAAAGTTAGAAACTGATCAATGAAATATATTGCAAAGTCAGTCTCACCATGGTCGGCACCCATGACCCTTGGCCAAGGGTTGCCTGGACTTTCGAACCGTCGACAGTATTGCCCCATGTATATATGAATTCGCGAGCCTCTGTCACCTTCGCAAGAGAGTAAGTTCTGAGACTTGTTACGCGATCTCGCATGTCTCTGATGAGGCCCAAAAGATCAAACGAAGCTTTCGGGATCAGACAGCGTGGACACGGGCAAGCGCCCATGTCTTTGATTGTTGCGATCAGAACCCTGAAACGGTGATTAAGACTTGAACGAAACGAAGAAAAAATGGCGCACTTTTCCGGGTAATTGGCTGAATATGTGAAGATTCGTGGAAAAACTCGTCGTAATATGCCATCCGGACACATGAGCACAATTCCATGACGATATGCGGAAATAAACTCAGCATCGAGCAAGATGTTCCAACATGCATGGAATAACTCTCATCGACAATGAGTCTGTAGGGCCGCGATGCCGGTTTTTGATATGCGAGGTAGAGTGCTCAAAATGTCCTTTACACAATCCGGAAGCTGAAAAAATAGTAAATGCCAGGTACAGTCACGGTAGCACAGGAGATAATCGGCATACCGAGGGCAAGAATCCCACGAGAAGACATGCACCAGAAGTGGGTGATGACCGCACGTACTTGCTAAGATTTCCGAAGTATAGGTACAGAGGCCAGGCCTTTGCTGTTCCGAAGTTCGCAAGGTGAGTTGCATCGGAAAAAAACATGAGCCCCGCGATAACGCGTTCGAGCGAGCAGCCAGGTTCTTTCGGCTGCCTCTGCAAGTCATCCTGAGCCTCTAGCCAGGAGTCGGAAGTATAGAGCTCGTCGAACACGCGCTCTTCGTGATTGTCAAGTGAATCTTTCCACAAACGCTTGAAAGGAAAAAGATGGAAAGCGTTGGCTTGGATATCGGCGAAAGCAGAACGGATGACTGCTACAAGCGGCCGAAAATGAAATCCTTGGACGCTAAATGATTGAGGCTGATCGTCCTTCGACTTTGTAGGAATGTCAATGGTAACATCTGTCTCGACCCAATCGTCAGGGAAAATGGCAGTCTTCTTGCTCGTATCATTGTCCAGTGCGCGCAGACACCTCCTAACCGAAAACCCCTCCAGGTCCTTTACATTGAAGTCATCTGCTTGCATCACATCTTTAACAAGACGGGTTACTTCCGCCTGCGACTTCTGGTGACTCCCGGAATTCATCCATGTAATGAGACGATATATTGTCATATTCAGGAAAGGGTATGGCGGCGGTCCGTAGACCCCGTGAGGCGGGTCGGTTCCTTGAGTATTGTGCGATTCGATAGGTGTGGGAGATGAATCGGCTAACAGCGTAGATGGAACAAACTTATCCGGTTCGAATGACGGACGCCGAGGATATTGTCGAGAGAGTCCCAAGGCGTTACACGCTGTTTGGAGCGTGTCGCGTAGCATCAGTAGGACTCTTCGAATTCTATGCTGCGGGGGATTCTGAGTTTCGGTCATCAGAGACGGGCCGGTCCCAGCAACATTTGAAGGATGGATATCTTCATCAGGTAGTATATCGTCGAAATTCCTTGGAATTAATGTGCGCCTGGACGGATGTTGACGTGGATCTACTAATGATCTATGAATACTAGGACATCAGCGATATGTATGAAGGTGCGTACCTGTAATATCATGGCATCCCTCGGTGACCCGGACATCCTCGTCCATTCCAAAATCCGATTCCTGTGACATAAAGCTTGATACACCAATACGAACGTTACTAGCCCGAGTGTCTGGATCGATTTGCTCAGGTAGTTGGTCCTTAGGCTTGGGTCCAATCATGGTGAATGCGGGCATTGCGCAATGCGCTATGGGTTTTAAACGACGGTTATCCGTGCGTCTTATTGGTTCAAGCGGCAATGTCTGATACAAGGGTTTACATGCGGCAGTTCTCGAAGGACATGGAACTTACTTACAGTAGTATCAATACTGTCATGACTAGTACTTGCCCGAAGCTGCGGCTGGTGTAAGGTTAATTTGTGTGATACTTGGATTGAATGTTTTGCCCGCTCCCGCCTTTTCTCGGTCGCCAGTGTGCTTGTTTTCTGATAGAATTTGCACGTAGCCCGATGCCTAGAAAGCCCACGAGAATTCGTATCTTTTGCCCAGGAGCAACCCAGACCCGCTGTCGTATTGTCGCTGCAGCGTAAGATCATGGAAAGGATTAACACGAGACACAACCCGACCAAGGGCGGCCGAGAGATATACATTCAATGCTCAACTACAGGCTAGCCTGAGCAGGAATTCTAAGAGACTGCCAATAGCCTGAGACTTTCGAAGCGACGATTTGGGAATGACTCGGACTCTCGGACAATCTAATGATTAAACAAACAGGTCAAAGCTGAGCGCTGAATATTGAATTTCCATCGTCACGGACTCACGGCGTAGGCTCCAACGCAAGAGGAAATTTTCCTTTAATGGAATTATTGAGTTCCCGCATAGCTCTGATTGAATGAGCTGCATACAGTACTAACGGGAACTACTACTAGTGATCTTCAAATATTGCTTCCATACTCAATCTTTGAACGTTTGAACATGTCGGAACAAGTAACACCCTCTTTCACTACAACTCCTCCATCATCTCCATCAGAATTGTCTGGGATAACTTCTCCTCGACATTTAGGTGCCGAGCATAACGAATTCAAGAAAGAAGGTAAAACAGGCCCGAGAGAGATTCAGTCATATTTGGTGTGTAGCGACATCTCCTTACCTAGTAAGACGTCAAGAGCAAATACTTATGAGGACATAAGATGACTTTGGATGAAATCGATATCGAGGCAGATGAAGAGCAAACCGAGATCTTCACTCGGTACACCATTGACGCAGTTTGTGCAAGTCACGCCGCAGCGCGAAATCGAGTGCGCCAGTATACTCAGCTTGCAAAAATCTATCAACGGGAGGCGGATGATTGGGCTGTCAAGCTTGAGAAGGCCGGTTATGTTATGCCAGACTACAAACCCGTGTGGTGGACGTCTTGCTTGAGCTAGGTAGGGTCATCAAATATCACAAGCCTTTGCCCTGGGTCACCGGTTGGAATCTTTCGCTTCTTTATCTAGATTTATTCGCTGAATGTGATTGTACAAGATAGCCGCATCAGTATTTATGACATTATCGTATGCGTATTCTCGAATTGTGCTAGGTACTAGTCAAGTACTAGTATGTAGTACTAGGTCACACCGTCACGGTGCCACTTCAATATCATAGTACAAGCACCTACATTACCGTGACCAGTTATTACCGTGTATTTATCAGACGATGTTCGAGTTCTGTTTACCATTCGCAATATTACTGCCTTTCAATCAGATACTTGTACATGTGAATCTGATTTCAGAATTTGCAACGCTTCAAGTTCTCGAACGACTGCCAGTGACTATTGAAAATTGACTTTGCTCACGTGACAGCTTGATATGACGTTAATGTTTGAGTGACCGCGGCGTGCAGCGCTAGCCTGAATGCTCCTAACTGGCGGCGGAATATATTCAAGTTCAGCTACAGCAATTACTACTAGTTCTAATTCCCAACATGATCATCTTCAACTTCAGACTCGAGTTAGCCTAGCCTAGTTATGTCCTACTTATTCGTGAACGCGCGACGTGTGCATGATGTCCGACTAAATTCTACGTAGGTAAGAGTCTTGCCTACGTAGAATTTACGTTTATCCAAGCTTCCGACAAAAAAGACTAACCTAATGAAGTATTTTACTAAAACAAGTAAAGCGCAAGCGGTGAACCTGCGGTATTTGAAGATATCAAACTACTCAGAAGAGCTGCTGTCCAGCCAATCTATGTAATTTTCCACCATAGTGTCAAGTGCCAGCGACTCCGATTCCACATCAGCTGCAGACTCGGACACCACAGCTGCGTCACCATCGTTATGTTCAAGCTGGGAAGCGGCCGCCGCAGCCTGAGCAGCGGCAGCTACAACAATTTGCGACACATCACACCAATCCCATTCTTGCGACTCATCGACCGTCGCGTTACTGGATTCGTCTGGTCGGATGACCGTCATACCATTCACAACAACAAAGGCGGTTCCCTGCGACTGGGAGTTTTCCCACATAGCCGCATGATTCAGTGTATGCGGTAATGGTGAAAGCCTGTCCTCAGACATGGTTTCGTCTGGTAGAGTTGTGTCTTGAGAGTGATGTCCGGCGAGATGGTCACGATGGTTTGAGGAGGTCATGTCAGTCGCAGTGGAGTGCAGTGGAAAGTTGGAGGACTCGGAGAGCTCGGCGATGTCAGTGTATGTGCCAGAAAGTTGACGATGACTGTAGTCTGGGCCTGTGGTGCGACCCAACTCGAGACTGCCATGGCTATGGTCACCCGCCGCGACGGCCACGGTCGCTACACAGTGCTAATTAAGTTTTGGTTCTTAAACCTAAGATTGTTGCACCTACATCTGTCTTCAAGTTGGCCACTGCAACGACCGAGAAGCGACTCGTTCCTGGCCGCGGCAAGTTCGTCAAAATGGTGATGAACAAATTGACCGAACCTGGCGGCAGACTGGAGCCGTGTGCGCGAATTCCGCGATGCGTTGTGAGAGTAAAAGCGAAATTTGACTGGTCTGTCTACTAAGAGGGGTTGGAAGGCAGCAGCAGTAGACGGTCATCGGATGATCAGATGGTCAATCATGATCAGCATTCAAGTTGTGCCATCGTACGATGATAAAAATACCTACCCATTGCCGCAGATAGGCTTCAAGCACGACGCTGATGGCTCTGAATGAGCCAAAGCTTGACTCAAGTCGAACTTAAAGCTTCACAACTAAAGTTCTACGGTAACGGCCGCACTGCCGCAAGCCATGAGGATGCTGATTATATGATTCGATAGCCGCGTCACGGTGACGGTGGCTTTGAGTACGGCGTGAGTCACGTACTAATATGCTGTCACAGTACTCAGTGAGTCCAGTCTTGATAAGCTTGAAGTCTGACCGTATCATGATGATGCACTCTGAAAGTCATTGTCACTGGCAGGACTTCAAGTCAGAGTTGGCAAGGGCGGCAGATGTGGAAGTCTGAGTCCAGGTCAGGTCATTCCGAGTCATGGTTACCATTCACTAATAAAGTCAGACACATCACGATCATGATAACTTGAATGGGCAGCAAGTAGTAATACCGTGACTGCTAGTACCAGCCTGAGTGGGCCCGCCGACTCAATCACTGGTTGGCCCGGTGAAGGATCTTCAACTCAGCTGAGGGTGCAGCTGATATAAATGTTGAAGGGAAGAAAATAATGGGTGCGATATGTTCGTCCCTTAGGGGAAGCGGAGAAAGCGAGTATCCACAGGTGACAACTCTAGGGGGAATGCGCGGAGCGCGTGATAAGGCGAAAGCGCGGGAACAAAGGCGCTATAGGCGCGCGAAGCGCGGGAAAGTCGCGCGTTGAAAAGCGGAACTGGGTGAAAGCGGTGTGCGAGCGATAGCGAGACTCAATGATGCGTTAAGGCGTGAACTGATATGCTGATAGGACGACTGATGCGGATATGGCCACTAGAGCTAACTGCTACTAGGGCTTCCGATGTATTGTTTAAAACATAGATAAAAATGCGGTCATGGTAACTGGTATGATGATGGTAGAAGGTAAAAGGTAATGTGTGTACAGTAAAAATGTGTACCAAGTGAAAATAAACATGGTACAATGTTGACATAAATGATAAATGGAGAAATGCATACCTGGGAACTTGGTTGGACATGGGAAAACACACTGGGAAGTCAGGCGCCCTATGGCGCTTAGGCGCGGGAAAGTTCGCCTAATGCGCGCGCAAGTCGCGGAAGTGTCGCCTATGTCGCGGAATTGTCGCCTATGTCGCGCTGAAGGTTCAACAATTCAGCTGAGGGTGCAGCTGATAACTGTTGGGTCTGACTGCCTAGCTGCTATGTCTGCATAGACAATGTTCGACCCTAAAGGGTTTCTGGTCCAGGCTCAGAACTCAGAGAGAGAAAATATCATAAATCACTCCTTGGGACTCAGAGTGGTAGCAGGTGAAGAATTGTATTGATTATGTAAGCACCAAAAATGCGAACATAGAAAAGGTAACAAACAGTCTCTACAAGCCTACTCAGGAATGAATCTCTACAGCGCGCGTTGCGCGAACGTCGCGTTTATCGCGCTATTGTCGCGTTGCATGCATAATATAGTAGACTCGACCTATATTGCAATACAAGCCATTGTGAGGCTACTCAGGATCGAGTCTCTACACCGGCAGGACATCGGACTTGGGGAATTTGAGAATCCGAGTTCACCGCAGCCTGCCAGTGAGTGCCGGTACTCCAACTTAAAGTTGAAGCTCGACTCGCAGCCCACTCTGAGTGAGTGGAAGCGCCGCCGCGGCGGCCCGGTGGATGCTTGTTCAAGTCGACTTGAACATATTCGAGTCCGAGTGTCAGTCAAAGCGGTCAAATTAGTCACTACTACTAGTAGTGACCAACTACTAGTAGTAGCCTGACGTCAACTGTGAATTGGACTCGGAAGTGAAATGTTTAGTGAGTTCACCCGCAGTCTGTCACCAGTGACTCACCTCACTTTAGTACTACCATGATCATCATGATGATATGATACGAACTTGAAGGTTGCAACAAGCACTGGAAGTTCTGCCAACCTGAACTTGAACTTGAATGCTCTCAAATATCAATCATGAAAGCTCAAGTTACAACCGGGTCACGGTCACCGCCAGGCGCCTTCAAGTCACGATTCTTCGTGGCCCGGGTGACCGGCGTGACTGTCCAATGCCCTCTTACTAAGCTGTTGTCCTACTAGTACTAACATCAGTGACTTCAAGTTGATCTTGACTTTCCAGCGCTCAAACAACCAACCGTCCGGAAATCTTGCGCATTAGCATGAATGAAACACATGACAAGTTGACCAGGGAAACATTCATCATAGAGTGCTACAGAGGGGCTCTGTGGCACTCTGTGACTGAAAATTACTAATCATATGTCCACATTGAGTTAAAGCCTCAGGCATTTCCCGAGCGATTGATCATTCCTTATCACGGAACATCTATCTATCCCGATTCCAACGTGACCTCACACTTCCACACACACACACAGCACAAGCAACTCCACCATGCCAGTGTCTACTGTAACCTTGGCCAGCACTGACTCTACACATGGGCTCTACAGACTCTATAACACCAGAGGCAAATCGTTGTTCAACCCACACCTCACCTTGTGACTAAAACAGCCCCACAGGAAGTCTGCAAAAATCCAGAATTACTTTGACAACACTCACTCCAGTTTCTCAACTAGATAAAACTGAGTGTGCAATTACCTCCAACACTTCCTCAACCTCCATCCAAGGTGCTCAAAAGGACCACTTGCCAGTGAATCTGAAACCAACAGTCGAGTTGCACGCCTCCGAGTCTGCGGCTATTGCCGAAAATTCGAGTTCTGAGTCGAATCCTTTGTGTGATGACTCTGAATCGGATGATCAACAATTCATTCATTACCATCAGTTTACCCCAAGTATGTTCTGTTAGAAGTAAGGAGTGAAATTGTTCTGACGGGTGCTTGAAGATGTGCGAAATGTTTTGAAAGAAATAACTGAACACACTCTAGAGACAGGCCGTATATTGGTGTGTTGTGCAATTGATTTAACGGAATTCCCATGCTTACACTAGATTTCCAGGAATTCTTCAGCGTTGATGCGCGGGAATACGAAGTCATAGAGGAAGCACTAGGAGAGCCGGGCCGGACATTCAAGCCCAGGTGCGTTACATCAATGTTCTGTCCATTTCAAGCAGATATACTAATTGGGCCAGACTGTCTTACGATTACGAAAACCAATCTCTCCTTGTCGATATGCCTAGTGCCATACATGAAGCACTGTTCGACTGCTTGAAACTCTCCCTCGGACAATCCATCGCAATGCTTCCCTACAATCACGATACGGTTTTTCAAATGATCCACATGAACTCATCGTTGAAAGTTGGACGCAAATCGGTCACTCCAGACATCTGCCTCACCCTTACACCGGCAGAGGGTCCCACCAATATCGTGTTGGTTCCATTTTTCGGAGAGTCTGCGTGTTCTGAGGACAAGAGACATGCAATCGGCAAACTTGCTAAGACCATCCGTGCTCACCCTGATATCAAGATGGCGGTCCTGGGGTTAATTCGTGAAGTGCAGCCCTACCATCATCCTAAGCGTAATTCCCATGCGTGGAAGTTCTTCAGCGCACGCCCAGAACCACTCCCCCTCGACGAGTTCATCACAGAACGCTTCCCACCATGCACATCCATCAAGATCGCACGGCATAACTGGTGTCACGTTAGCTCTGTAGAACTTTTTGTGTGGGTTCAGGGAGACGATGAAGCTGCTATCGATTTGAACAAACAAGATGCTGAGCACATGGCGCATGGTGTAAGCTTATGATTTTATCGAACGATAAACCGACTGAGAGTCCTGATCTCAATCCGTACAGACGCTATTGCCTAACCTCGATATGGATGCCGTCAAGGTCATGTTTGAGCGAGGATTAGCAAAGATCCGAGACAGTATGGTCACGTTTACTAAACAGCTCGATCCTAACATCGACTGTACTACACTCGAGAACGCTCCCATCACTTTTCTCCCTATCTGGAAGGACTACATCAGAGCGTGCAAGAATGGCGCGGATGTGACCGCGTGGATGAGGTACACGGCTTGGCATGAAAAGGTCATTAGTGGGCGCATGAAGAAAACCAATGCAGCCTCAGGCTCGGGAGCGTCAGACGGTCAGACTCGTGGACGCCCCAAGCGCAAGCGCATGAGTGTATCCCTTCCTCCTACTCGGAAGTCGAAACGCCTTCTTTCACGGTAGTCACGGTGGCCTTGTGCTTCTCGTTTTTTCTCGTTTTTGTGATAGATTCTGCTCCGTGCACTAGTTTCTAATGTCGTACAATGATAGTCTACGCTTTCTACGAAGCTTTCCTCAGGGGACCTTTTCGACTAGTAATTGAATTCATTTACCAAACTTTGGACTCTACAATGATACTAGTAGTACTACGTATGAGAACTTCGCATTCTTGTAGTAGGTAGTTCGTAGTCAGATCATGATGATGATCAGTGGTTTTCGCAAACGGACTTCTGTGTAAACGCTCAGGCTATCATCCCAGATTATCCGAGTCGATTATCGATATATCAGGGACCACTCAAATTGATTTCGCAGAAGCAATTCTTGCCGGAATATCCCGACACTATACAGTGAGTGGCGGCGTTCCGCCGTCCTCACCCCCTTCCTCATAATAGATTGCGTCTGTCGCTCCTCACTAGGCCTCACTCGTAATGAAAATTCGTAGCGGTTTCAGGACGATGATGCAATATCAGCAACACCACCCAAGATCTCGTGCCCATCGGTCTGGCGAAACATATCCTTGGAACAATTGCGCAGGTGCGTTCGCCTCATTTTCAGAAAAATCGGTGAGACCTACGTTTATGCAGATGATGATCAGGAATGAGTTCGATCTCCAAGTGATAGCCGACAAGGTCGAGACCATCAGTGGTGTCCTTGCAAGAGCGATTAAACTTGAAGGTGCTACTGGAGACGATCTGGAAAGATATCTCGGGCATACATTATCTCAGCTCAACCGTAAGTGAGTTGAACCAATGTCGCTATCAACAGAATCTAATAACTAATCGAATCAATAGCGATGTAGTGTCATCGAAGGAGCAAGGATTCTGGCACAGGCTTTTCCTGTCGCCATCGATCACGACCGTATTGCCCGATAGGAAAATGGTTTGATCACGTCTTTGTGTCATCAGGAGTATGTTTTAGAATAAGGTGCCTTATCGTATCCAACTCTCTCCGTTCAAACATTTTCTGATGTTTTAGTAGCACAACACCTTTTCCCCGAGCTGCGAACCTGCGCAGACAATGTTGAACCCATTTTCGCCATAAGAATGTCGTACCACAGGCAAGGTATATTCAACATCCAACGCTTCCATACCCTACGATTACCTTAACGCACCACCAAGTCGCCCGTTCAGCGAGGACTCTTTGATTCAGCTCCTTCACTGATTCTCCTAGCTCACTCAGAACGAAGGTACGTGCCAAGAATGACTGGTCAACCTCCTAATTTATAATGTTTCGTGGTCATTCTCATAGATGCTGTCATGCTCATAGACCTCCCTCATCTGACGCCGTTATCACTAGTATGAGAAGCGATATCCATTTGGCGACATCCCTACTCGCCACTATGATTCAAAAAACGATTTGGATAGTCATTGCATGGCCGATCAACCTACTACTACCGTGACTCGCATTCCCAGTCCTTCTGCCAATGCAGCACGTGCAACGGATGTTAATTGTCCTCCCCTGCTTTCACTTTAACGTCAACTCAGTGCTCGGTATCATATAGTCGCCGGCCCGGCTTGCTGGCACCCTGGCCGCAGGCTTGCAGGCGGATCCGGGCCCTTCCGACAATTTGTTTGCGACTGCTTCACACTTGAACAATTAAGGAAATTCACTTTTTTAAGGACTAGCGCCCTCGCCTGTGAACACCGTGACGGTATTTAAAGGTGGTTATATCCAAAGTCTCTCCCGTCTCACTTTGCCTCGCTCTTTTACTTTGCCTCGCTCTTTCACTTCTCCTCACTCTTTTATTTTACCTCGCTCTTCCCTTTTCCCTCTTACTTCTCCTCACCTATACCTCCCCTCGTCTCACTTCACTTTGCGTTTCCTTTACCTCCCCTCTCACTCTACCCCCGCGATGAGTATACCTTCTAACCGCACTCCCGGGCCCGGCTCAACCTCAACCTCATCTGATGATGAGTCGAGTTCCACAGGATCTCAGCATGTGAAGCGGCCTTTCATACACCCAGATCCGACTCAACCCATGTCCACGTCTTCCAAGTCAAGGGCCAAACGTCGCATTGCGGCCTTAGAAGAGGAGCTCGCGACGATGCGGCAAGAAAGAGGAGGCAAGCAAAGGTAAGTGTACTAAGTTGCTCACCACGTTTACATTGGAATTGATTGATTTTTAAAGGAAGACAACCTTCTACGTGGCACAAGGCAGGGCGATTCGTCGACTAGTCGTCCTTTACCACAATTTGGAGCACTTGATCGCCGAAAACGATCGCAGGTACGAGTTCCGCTCATCGGTGGAATCAACCACGGAGTATGCCCTTATTTTTCTCGTAAAAATTATCATTCTAATTCTATGGTACAGGCAAGATCGTGCACAGCGTGGTTACGTCGAATGCTCGCGGGTGTTACCGTGGTTGCATGAGAGGCTTGGGGACCTTGAACACGAAGATATGGAAGACATGTTGAAGAAGGCTAGTATTTCTATCACGAGATTACGTGCTGCATGCTAATTGTATTACAGCTCAAGAAAGGAGCAGACGCAGCTCGCGGTGACGATACCTCCAGTCTTAAGGAGCTCGTCGCTACATGGTTAAATCAAGATTTTCGTCCGGCTACTCTAATCAAGCCAAACGACAAGCATTTACGCGGATTTGCGAGTGATATCTGCGGGGGGTTACTCTGCCCTGCTGAGTGGGACTGGGCAGACGAGAGGTGATTGTCAACCTTATTTGATCATCACAGGCATTGACGCTGGTGCAGTGTCAGGGCTGGTATTCGTAACAGAACATCGGAATACATCGTCTCAGAAAACTCTTGGCCGTTATTTGTTTATGAGAACTATCGAGTCAATTGTAATAACCTCGAAGAAGGTTTCCTCAAGTCGAAGCTTCTGGTCCTGGTTAGTGGTTAGTATATTCGTGATACTGTCTTTACTCATTACAATCCAGGCCTTCAAAGCCATATTTACATCGCCTTCCTCAGCAAGGGAAACTGAAGGTGATGGTTATGGAGCCGACATTCTCGAGAATAGTAGGCGCGCCCGACGGAAATCTGAACAGACAAAGGTGAAAACATGCGTCGCTTCGATCATTAATATGAAGAAAGTCACGCCTCGAGCTATCGCTTATGTTACTTGTCAAGTGAGCAACTATCAATTTCATTATGTCCATCACCTAATTTTGACGAGGAAGGTTTGTTTTGCCCTGTCAAGTGTGACATCTTGGCGTAGCGTGGATGGGGACTTCGACTATGAAGTATTTTGGAATAACATTGTAGATTTTTTTGAAGATGTCCCCGGCCCTGTCACGAGACGCAAAGTGGATAATCTTCTCGAGTGGTGGACTAGGTAAGGGCTTCGTCACTTTTTTGATCGGTCCGGATAGTTGACACCGCGGCCATGTAGGAAGATCTTCGGAACAAATCATCGTGACGACCTGACCCCTGAGGTTGTGTCTAGGATGTCTGTCAATGCACTAGCCAACCAGAGGAGGATGTTGGAGGATGCCGCTTTTGACTCAGAATGATGATACTTTCTTTGTCTTTCCTAGCGCTGTTCTTCCCTTTGCCCGCTAACTTGTTATAGTCTATTGCGCGTAGTAATTCATTCATTCAATCCATTTAATTGCGAATATGACAAGTACTGTTTGATATCAGAGACAATTAGTGCAACAATTGTCAGTTGATTTTCATACTGTTGAACGGGCTAATCGCTACAAAATTCATTGTAATGTGTGATACTGCAAACCAACGAAGAAATTTCCAATTCATTCGATGGTGGCCGCCACTGCGCTATTGTAAATATGACATGCGGCTTCGCGAACGGCCATCAAAAGGTCTGTGACTATAATAGTCTTCCTCAAGGAGGTCATGCACGATCTCTGACTGGAGTGGGTCCGTTGGCAGTCCGACATCATACCATTCAACATGCTGACTATCACCAGATTTGTTAAACGGCACAACACTACCCTACGACAAGGCATTTCTCCATTTATATAACTGTGTCATAGACTAGGCTAAAAGATAAATTTTGCATGGCCGCACGATCAAACCGCTTAAAGTTATCTGAATGCAATTCCCTCAGCCGAAGAGGTCCTTGATAATGTGGAACTGAGTCAAACTGGTTGGCATTCCCAAAGAATGGGGGTGCGTTTGGTGGATGAAGGAATTGTGGTGAACATTGGAGTATGAAAATACAGTGCAGTAGATTGCGGAATCAGCGGAATAAATTGCTTATCTGGTATGACCTGTTCACATGTCGAGCATTTGTGACTCGCTCAAAAAATGACCTGTCCGAGCAATGATACGATGTAAGTGCTACATAAAATAATTGACATATTTTGTGATCTCCTTGGAACTTCATCAACGTGCTCCAGTGTTGCGGTGACAGTAAGAATCAGACGTGATGGGCTGGAAAATTTAAATTCTCAAATATCATAACTAAAGTGCACTCGTACATACAACACGTGATTTTACAGTTTTCCGCATTACATAAGAGCATCTCGTCCAGGTGAGTGGGGACCTTGGTGATTTGCTTTGATAATCACGATACTGAATTCAAGTTATTGACTCGTGTCATATCTTTTGTCCATAGACCAGTGTGCATATAAATTGACACGTCGAGGCTAAGCCACCGAGGCTGGTTTACTTAAAATTTCGTCTTTTGAATTCAAGTTATTGACTCGTGTCAAATCTTTGGTCCATAGACCAGTGTACATATAAAACGGCACATCAAGGCTAAGTCACCGTGGTTGGTTTACTTAAAATTATGTGTATTGGATTCAAATTATTGACTCGTGTCATATCTTTGGTCCGTAGACCAGTGTACATATAAAACGGCACATTGAGGCTAAGCCACCGTGGCTGGTTTACTTAAAATTTCGTCTTTTCTTCACAAGGTCAAACATTGCTAAGTAAACCCCCCCGCCAGATTTATGGAAATTGTTGCGTTTGTTAGCTATACATAGCTATTTATAATATTATAGTCTGTTCACTGGTTCACTGATGTTTAATTGGTGGTCCATGTTTACCCTGGTATTTATAGATGGAAACCGTAAAAACAAACCATCTCCCGTTTGTCGATGTCCTAACTACAAGTGATTCCCAACTTCAACGAACATCCTGAGTCCCAATTATGAGTCTGACTTTATGTGATGCTCACAGTCCATCTTTTTGCCACTCGTTGTATCGCCTGCAGCTCCTGCACTCATATCGATCCATCCGACTTTCATGTTCTCGTCATTTCAAATTGTGTCGCTCAATCGATCGAGGCGTCCGATGATTTGAGCAGTCGTTTGAATTTGTCATTGCCTTCGGAAATGCACCAATTCTACCGTGACGTTTTGCCTTGATTTTGTGTTTCAAATACAGGAGCAGCAATCATCGCAAAACGCTCCGAGTCTCGTTCCCCTCTGACTTTGCAATTGGCTGGCCATCTTCGCTGTTGTCTGACCATCATTATGTCTACACTTCTTTTATGCTAATCCTAGTCGCGGTGATCTCCATTCTCAGCGTTTAGTGCAATCATCCCAGCGTCTATCGTGCCGAACAGCCCTCAACAATGTGGAAATACACGTGCAGCATGACCTGGACCTAAACGTTTAAACCCTCAACCTCTTCTCTACCTCTCAGCTGAAATTTATCCACAGACCTCGTATCTCTACCCCCGTCTTCCACTCCCACTCATTCCGCCATCCCTCCTACTTATTCAACACCCCTTTCATTTTTCACTTACAATGCTGCGTGTTGTTCGTCGTTTGTTTCGACCAACCACCACGCGTGGTAGCTCTGCAAGCCAATTTATCAGGGTCAAAAGTAGGTCACTCCACATTATTTTGTTTCCAGTTCATGATCCTGACTCTATCTATAGTCATCAGCGCAAAGAATCTTCAAGTCCCTTCCGAGCGCATACCTGCAGGTGTTTACGTATCAATCAATGTCGACTCCCAGAGACGCTGGAAATCGGCCATCGGTATCTTGTCATCTGAAGAATCTGTAGTGTGGGGCGATGCTGTGACTCTGTAAGTCCTTGGTAACTTCCAAGTACGTTTTGACAACTGACCTTCGGTGTAGATCATCAGATGCCTCACCTGTATTGTCTGTGGAGATCTGGGCGTCCTATGAGGCCGATCGAATGTTAGGCAGTGGAGAGGTCATCGGTAAACTCCAATTGTCGTGGGATGAGCTACTCAATCATGGAGATGGATCTTTTGGTGAGCGATTTGCTCGTCATTCACGCACATATACTAACATCTCCATCTCTTAGATCTGTCCTTCCCACCCGTGTGCGGCGTCCACCCATCCCTCACGCTGGAGGCTTTCGTTGTTCAGGCTTGCGACGATCAGGACGGCGCGCTGTCTGATGTGAGTGACGCTGTCTGAAGCTGTTAGCTTTGCTAATGGAAAGCCATCTGCAGTCCCGCGTAGAATGCGAGATGACTCGACACACAGATACAGGCCACGCGCAATTTGCCAAATACATGAGGAGCAAGATATTCTCTCGCCCTCGCCTGAACGCTGCTGTAGAGGATTTTCAGTTTGTTCTGGACCAGTGTCC
>JRHT02000002.1:21632-32240 GCA_011800875.2 Suillus brevipes Sb2 | reverse complement strand
TTATTCATCAGTGCTTGAACCGAACCGTCCGAGATCGAGAACCAATCGAATGAGTCGTCTCAGCGCTGATGTCGTCTGTCCTCCTGTCAAAATAAGTCCACCAGTGAACATTAGAATAGATTGGACTCCCAAGAACGGAGTATCGCAGATGACTTGAAACAGATCTTGTCTCCCAATCGTGCTTGAGGTGGCGTGACGATGTGTGAAGTGAACTGCTCGTTTCTGGTGCCAGTGTAAAGGCCGTCCGAAATGCCAGCTGTCCCAAAAATTTTGCCAGCGGGACGAATGATCCTCGTAAAGATGACTGTGAAAATCGTGTGGCTTCATGGCCGAACCAGATATCGTGACCGTTGAAAGGGCTTGTCGAGATACACAATTCGATGGGGTGATCACTGCACGCCAGAGTAGATATAGGACAGAGAGGTATGTGCACCGGGCCTCCTCTGATAGCGATTGTGCAAAATCAGAACGTTCAAGCAATCGGTATGTAAGCGCTCCTGCATCGATCCTGTGAAACATCGCGCTGCCGCAGTTGACATCGAAATGTTAAACGGCTGCCTTCCAAAGTCGAAGATTGTGGCGGGGCGTGATGCGTTTTATTTCGCCATGCAGTCGAAAAGTCGTCCCTTGAGAAGCTCTGCCTTTTAAAATCTTGTAAAATGCAAAGACGCGGCACACAGCTGCCTGAGGGCTAAGTGACGTCCAGCGCTTTACGCTAGATATTAGAAGTTAGATGCATGAGATAAACGACGAACTTTCGGTCTCCATCTTCCGTTCGGGTGTCGCTTGTGAACTCTTCGAGATTCTTCATGATATCTCCGCTGCTCTCTCTGCCGTGATACCAACCTTCTCAATGAGAAGCAAGAAGCCGTCGCTGGTCACAGAGAGAATGTTAGTGGCCCGCTCCTCAATCATGAGTCGCCCTGCTAAGCCGTGGTGTTGGAGTGATATAAGGTATACCTCAGAATATGCCAGATGATGAGACTCAGACAACTGATTCCCATCGTCTTCTTGAGTAGAGTTAAATGGCATGTTGAATATGCCTGTGGGGTACGGAAGGCTTTATAAACTTTATTATTGGTTGCGCTGACGATTTGGAGATGAAAATTTGAGTAAACGAATAGATATTGAAGTAGCCCACCTTTGAGTCTGATGAACAGATCGCTTTCCAAACCACCAATGAAATCGATGAAATGATGAAGAAAATTAGTAACGCATATTGAGGATGACCTAAGTGAAACGAGAAGGCCTGAATCTCAACATGCTGACAGGGAAGGAATACTGACCTGTATCGAGGATGCATCAACGAGGGCACGCGGAGATATTCCTGACGAGATGGATGTATACCGAGGTTACAATAAGGATGGCGGAGAGGATTTCAAGTTGGAGGTACCATTTATCAGGCCAAGAAGACGGGGTATTCTGTTAAAAAGAATATCATAAGAAATAGCATGCAGGGTTTAGACATACGATACGGACAGGAAGGCACGTGCGCATCCTCAGGCCTCGCTAGCACTGGCAGGGTCAAGCGCTCTACAGGCTACAGCCTCCAAGTCGTTCATGTTGACAAGTCCTCGGCAAACACCGAGGATCTTGCGTGGGCATGCGACCCGATGTCCAACGTTCAATGAGCTCCTTCCCTGTCGCATGGTCAGCGCTGGAGTCAATGATCGGCATGTCGATTTGTGCGGGTGACATTTTCATAAATCATCCGCTCCTTCTGCACATAGGAGAGCACCAGGTCAGCTTCACAGCACAAACGCGAAAAATACGGTGCTAGGATAATTTCTTTTATTTTCAGAATTCCCGAAATTGTATCTGCATATTACCCAATTCAAAATAACAGCCTGTGTATTCTCAAAGACTCTCGAAATAAACCGTATCGATTATCATCGATATCAATATATATCATGATGACGTCGACGCGCGCACAAAATCACTAAGTCCCTCGCTATACTATAACACCATCGTCGTCCCTCGAGCACTGTAGCTGACCATGTCAACGAATCGTTACAAATGCAGCTGTGCGCGCTGCTCGCAGCATCCAGATAGATTCATGTACCAGACACGGCAAGTTATCATGAAGCACGCGAAGAAGTACCCCCCTGTCTTGCAACCAACGGGTGTCGATACCAATGCTGATGCAGGTGCAAACCCGATGAACGATGCATCCGGGTCATCATCCGAGTCTGAGGGTACCGACCATCGAGAGAGACCAGGGATTCCACCTCAAGTCAGAGATGATGAGTATGATTTCGAGTTTCAGCATATGGACGACCAACATGCGGAGGAGCAGCCTCAAGGACGACGAGCACCTGTCCAGGAACTCCAAGACTTCAACTTTCGTCCGGTGGCATGGCCTGACGTGCGAGTTCCTGGCAGTGACCAGGATCAAGAGGACCGACCGTCTCTCATTCCACGAGCCTTCCAAGAACGTCCAGGTGTCCGCCTTGCCTATCTCAACACAGTCATTGGTAATGTCTTCGGAAAGCAGAGCATACAAGCTGCAACGGATGCTCTCAACAATCAGCTAAATTGTATGCTACTCGAAGGTGTACTACCTGAGCATCCGCATCCTGTCCGCCATCTCAGCGCGAAGCGTCGACTTGGCATTGATGCTGACCAGTGGATCACCCAATACGCGATATGCCCCGAGTGCTGGAAGCACTTTACTCCTGCTCAGGTCAAGGAACTTCCATCTCCCGAGTGTACTGTGCCAGACTGCGAAGGAGTACTATACGATGAACATACTGATGCGAAAGGCAAGCGTGTCCGAACCTCCAAAAAGATCATGCCGCACGTATCTCTCATCGGCAGCCTTCGACGAATGTTCATGCGACCTGGTTTCGCAAAATCAGTTCGAGACAGCCGACAAGATCATCCAGGACAAAACGAAGACGAAGACTATGTCATGACCGATATGCATGATGGCATGTTATGGCATGAACTCGAGACAAATACTGTCCGCGAGATTGGCGAATTAGGTACCGTCCGCGACCGCCCTCAGGATAACCAACCAGCAACAACGAAGCTTACTGAACATCGATATGGCCTGCATTTGACCTTGAATATTGACTGGTGAGTTTAAACATCGTACTTGCACTCACTGAACACTTAATTTGACCTAATCGTGATGTAGGATGGGAATACTCGAAAATCGGCCCCACTCTAGCGGCCCTATCTACTATGCTATCAACGACCTCCCACGAGATCAACGATTCTTACAAGTCAACGTCATATGCGCAGCAATTATGCCGGGTCCAAAAGAGCCAAACATAGTTCAAATCAACCATTGTTTGGAGCCGTCTACTCGCGAGCTTATGGAACTCAAGAATGGTGCGAAGTATTAAATGCTAATTGTATGCTCACTGTTTGAACTTATCTAGGGGTCAAAATGGATGTTTATGGAGAAGAAGGACTTGTAGATGTATTCGCAGACAACGAAGCCCTCGCTTGTGATATGCCTGCCTCACATAAATGTAACGGAACAGCTGGACACAGTCACGACTTCCATCCATGTGCATTTTGTGACATCGACATCGTCAAAATCAATACTCCCGAAGGCTACAACAATTGTAAGTGAACTTTCACACACACGATCCCCATTGACTTGGTGCGCAGCATGGACCGCCAAAGATGATCATCATATGCTTCGTCAGAGCTTCTACTCTAAGGATGCTACTCCCGCTCGCCAAGAAGCGATCTTGCGAGACCACGGAGTTAGATTTAGCATTCTCAATGTCATTCCAGGCTGGTTACCATCGAGAAAGTCAGCTCTTGACTTTATGCACTGTATCTTCCTTGGTACGTGTCTATTTCTTCATTCTGACATGCTTACATCTCGTTTGATCAAGGAATCATTTCGCACCTGTTTATGCGCGTGTTGTTTGGTGGATATATGCTCTCAGGCATGGGTGGCATCAATTCTCCGAAGCGACGATTTGAAGATATAATTAATGCTGTGAGATGGCCTAGCCATGTCACTCGACTGCCGAAAAACGTACGTGTTTGCCTCGATAGCTGACTTAGTTCTTATCTTTGTCCAACATCAGCTGGGTGAAAACCAATCCCTCAAGAAGGCTGATGAGTGGCGTCGTCTTCTAACAATCACCCCGGTCATTCTCTGGTGGGCTTGGAGGGATGCTAATGACGAAATACCAGACACCGAGCCTCCTCTTCCACCTAACACTGTTGCCCCAGATTTCTCGCGTAACCGCCGCTCGCTGTATCAGGCCATTCTATTCCTGTGCACTGGTGTCCGAATTCTCGCATCCCGCACGATCTCTATGGCTCAGGCTCGCACTGGTCAGAGCTTTCTAGCCCATTACTGCTTGGAATGTTTGCAGCTTCGCATCCCACTCACCATCAACCATCAAGCTTCGATGCATACAGCTGATATGATAAAGAAGTTTGGTCCTGTATACGCCTGGTGGCTCTTCGCATTCGAGCGGTTCAATGGGATGCTGGAACGTGTTCACCATAATGGTCATGATGGAGGACGGATCGAGTTGACTCTCTTACGGAACTGGGTCCAAACTCATCTCATTTACGAGTATCTTCTTGCTCTTCCTGCTGACACTCATTCTTTCGAACGAGACCAAATTAACCGCATCATCAAGGTACAAGCTCAAGACCGTGGAAGTATGATGACGCAGATAGCAGTTTATCAGAGCGAAGCTGCCGAAGGTACGTGTTTATTTTTCGCACCAATCTATCAACTGATGCTCGTTTTCCATCAGACAATGTTAGGTTACCACTCCGTAATGCAAAATTGATCAATCTCCGTGCATACGGCTCGCCTCCAGGAGTATTCTACCCCATTCTTCTCCAGTACTGTCGTTCTCTATGGCCCGACCTTCACCTGGTTGGTGATTTATCATGCGACAATGGCACCCCCTTCTATGCGAACAAGGTATCTCGCGCACTCACATACATTCGCAAAGATGGCATTCGTTACGGCTGCACCATGAATCGGCACACACACGCTGACTCATTTGCATTCATATCGCAAGGTAGAACACGTGTCCCTGTGCAAATCACAGCATTATTTGTGGTTGGTGTTCTTGATGTCGTCCCTCATGTTTGTGCAGTGGTACGGAGATTAGTCTCTGATGATGACATTCCTGCAATGCCATGGGATCTCTAGTAAGTCTTTCGGTTTGCAGGGACAAGTGCTCATATATTTTCAGCGCATCTACACTTGGTATCCACATCTCGTACACGGAATTGGGCCCTCAGGAAGTGGTTCCAGTATCGCGGATCGAGTGCCCACTGGCACTAATTCCAGTGCACTCAAACGTCCTCAAAAAAGATCTGTGGATCACCGTCTCATTTGACCATGTAAGTCTACAAACTGTGATTACTACTCTCATACAACAGTCTCAAAATTTATAGGCAGGGAATGAACCTGAAGACTTTTTAGAAGACGAAGACGGAGAGTAGATAAGGTGCGCACTTTTCGTCATATCTAGTCACTGAACTCGTCATCCGACTCTGCAGCAGGAGGCAGCTCACGAGCTGTGCTAGTACTTGCTACTGGTTGTGCTGGGATGCTCTCTCGTCCCTTCCCTTTGTCAGTTGTGGCCTTTGATTTGCCTTTACCTTTCTTTGTTCCATTTTCCTTCTTCTTCGCCTCCATCTCCTCGATTTTCACGCGCTTCTTCGCTGCAATCACCCTCTTCTGTTCCTTCACTCGCTTCTGCCCTGCCAACATCTCCTCAGGATCCTTTGGATCACCCCATGCACGCCCATTGTCTAGGATAAAGCTAGGTGAGTCATACTTCTTGTTTTCTTCTCTCGCAAGCCATTCCGCTGATACCATCCATCGGCGTGCTCGATTCTCAATCTTCTTCGCAGCTAAAAGCGGGAGTTCTTTCGAGTCACCTTTGACCCGAGCGGTGAAGCGAGGTGGGGGGTGTGGATCCGCCGCTTCATCAACAGCGGCCAAGAACCTCGACATCTACAATTTTGATCAGGGTCAGTGTCCGTTTTAGCTGTCATCATTTTACTCACAAGGTCACTTCGATATGTTCCAGCATGGGATACAAATCGCCCCGTCTTTTTCCCCTGCACACTCACCTCATCCTCATCCTGCGACATCAAGGACTCTGTGAGTGCCGCTCGATATTTCTCATGCCCGAACTCTGAATCTTCTGGCAGATTCTCGTATTTGCGTATACGCACTTCAAGTTTCTAAAGTACACAGGTGAGTTATAGTTCATATTAATGGTCCATGACTTACTCCTCTGGCACGACTTTGCAATTTGGCGCGTGAAGTTGTTGTTACGGCTACAGGCTGAGCTGAAGGCCCGAGCGGATCATCTTCAACAGTACTTGCCGCACCTGTCAGAGGCACCACTGGGTGTCCAGACAACCTGCCTGCCCTCCGCAAGTTCTTCTGTAAGTCTTGATATTTTTTCACCACACGGGCACGCAAGTCTTCATCACTGATATCGCGAAGAGTAGGACCAGTGCCAGCGCATACAGTTGCACCATGTTGACGAATGTAAGTGATGATGCGCAGGATGTTGGCGTGATTGTCTGAATGTTGATGGGATTCAGTCCAGCGAAAACGCATCAAACGCTCGTTGGTGGCAGGATCGAGCGGCCACTTATTTTCGTCACTTGGATATGAAGGAAGCGCGTCAACGGTAAGCTTTGCGCTTCCCATCAGCATCTGAAACACCATATGAACAACCGCCTGAGTGATGTCTTATTAGTGTATACTTCACATACTGGATCTACTGATTTACTCACCTTCAGACCATTGTCGCCGAATGCAAGGGCACTCTTTTCAAGCTTCTCAACATCTTGCTCAAACTCCTCATCGGTCTCATCTTCAGACCCATCTCCTACATCAACGTGACTCTTACTCGCAAGCAAACTGGCGACTTTCTGCTCAAACCGCTCCTCTAGACTCTTTATCTCGGCCTTGAACTCAGTCTTCACAGCCTCGACATGCTGGACGCATCTAGTCTCCACTGCGCGCAGTTCATTTGCATGTCGCAGCTCTGAATCTTCAGCTTGGGCCAGCCGGCGGTTGAAACTGGTCATCTCACTCAAGACCTGAGAGATTTTCATTGACTTGGGTGGACCACTAGTGTTCTGTGCCGAGCTGGTACCTGTTCCTACACCACCTGGAGCTGTACTAGTCAGTCGGGGATCTATGATGGGGACTACGGACGCCGGCCGCTGGAGCTCATGTGAAGATAACCCTGGTGTCAGTGCTGGGACAGACATTGGACGCCCATCCGACATTCCTGTAGGGCCGCCTTGGTACATAACCCTTCCCATCTCGTGGGAGCCAACCATGCCACTGTATGCATGGCCTGCTGGTGTGCTGGGATGGCCATACAAAGGAGGGGGAGGATTGAAGTTGAAGTTATACTCAGGGCTCGCCATGGGACGTTGTGGTGGGGAGTTGGACGTGTCGTTCTGCTCAATAACCTTGTCATCCTTATGTGCAACATGGCCAGTATCATTCTTCCTTATAATCGAGCCCGCTGCACACAAATCCGAGCTGCTGTGTGTGATTTCAAGCTACCATCGAAGCGTGATTGTTGTGCGGTGTCTACGTATGGAAATATTGCGTGAATTGTGGGGATAATGCAAGGTAAAAATGTGATAGATTGTGGGCAAAGCGTGTAATTGTTGGCAGATTGCCTGATGAGCGAATGTACCAGAAAACTTCGTGATATTGTGGTGTATTTTCACGCTTCACCGACATTTTACCCACCTCACAATTCATGCGTTTGTGCTGTGCTTGCAATTGGTCATCTTGAATCATCACAAGGTACGTTGATTTATTCTAATTGGTGGTCCATGTTTACCCTGGTATTTATAGATGGAAACCGTAAAAACAAACCATCTCCCGTTTGTCGATGTCCTAACTACAAGTGATTCCCAACTTCAACGAACATACTGAGTCCCAATTTCTGAGTCTGACTTTATTTGATGCTCGTTGTCCATCTTTTCGCCACTCGTTGTATCGCCTGCAGCTCCCGCACTCATATCGATCCATCCGACTTTCATGTTCACGTCATTTCAAATTGTGTAGCTCAATCGATCGAGCCGTCCGACGTTTTGCACAGTTTGCATCGTTTGAATTTGTCATTGCCTTCGGAAATGCACCGAATCTACCGTGACGTTTTGATTTCGTGTTTCAAATACAGGAGCAGCAATCATCGCAAAACGCTCCGAGACTCGTATTTCCCCTTTGACCGTCCATTTTCGCTGTTGACTGACCATGACTTTGTCTACACTTACCACACATTTTTCCGCCAATCCTAGTCGGTGATCTCCATTCTCAGCGTTTGGTGTAATCATCCCAGCGTCTATCGCGCCGAACAGCCCTTGACAATTTGGAAAGAGCACACGTGCAGCATGACCTGGACCTAAACCCTCAACCTCTTCTTTCCCTCTCAGCTGAACTTTATCCACAGACCTCGTATCTCTACCCCCGTCTTCCACTCCCACTCATTCCGCCATCCCTCCTACTTATTCAACACCCCTGTCATTTTTCACTCACAATGCTGCGTGTTGTTCGTCGTTTGTTTCGACAAACCACCACGCGTGGTAGCTCTGCAAGCCAATTTATCAGGGTCAAAAGTAGGTCACTCCACATTATTGTTTCCAGTTCATGATCCTGACTCTATCTATAGTCATCAGCGCAAAGAATCTTCAAGTCCCTTCCGACCGCATACCTGCAGGTGTTTACGTATCAATCAATGTCGACTCCCAGAGACGCTGGAAATCAGCCATCGGTATCTTGTCATCTGAAGAGTCTGTAGTGTGGGGCGATACTGTGACTCTGTAAGTCCTTGGTAACTTCCAAGTACGTTTTGACAACTGACCTTCTGTCTAGATCATCAGATGCCTCACCTGTATTGTCTGTGGAGATCAGGGCGTCCTATGAGGCCGATCGAATGTTAGGCAGTGGAGAGGTTATCGGTAAACTCCAAATGACCTGGGATGAGCTACTCCATCATGGAGATGAACCTTTTGGTGAGCGATTCGCTCCTCATTCGCGCACATATGCCAACGTCCCTTAGATCTATCCTTCCCACCCGTGCGCGGTGTCCACCCATCCCTCACGCTGAAAGCTGCCGTTGTTCAGGCTTGCGACGATCAGGACGGCGCGCTAACTGATGTGAGTGACGCTGGCCGAAGCTGTTAGCTTTGCTAATGGAAAGCCATCTGCAGTCCCGCGTAGAATGCGAGATGACTCGACACACAGATACAGGCCACGCACAATTTGCCAAATACATGCGGAGAAAGAGGGTCTCTCGCCTGAAGGCTGCTGTAAAGCATTTTCAGGTGGCTCTGGACCAGTGTCCGGCCAGCCATCCTGACCATGCAGCAGCTCTCACCAACCTCGCGTGGGCCCGCCTTCTAGGTTACATCCAAAATGATCTGCAAGACATCGATACCACCATTCCCCTCTTCCGCGACGCCCTTGCATTGCGTCCGCAGCGCCATCCCGATCATCCCTCATCTCTATATGATCTTATCCAAGCACTGGCTTATCGCTACAGCAAAAAAGGTACTGCTGCCGACATACGCGAGGCCGCCCAACTCTATCACAAGCTACTGCCTCTCTGTCCAGAGGGCACCTACCTTCGTAGCATCGCGGCAGGGGGAAATGGTGTCGATTATGTGATCGGCGGATGCAACGATCTTCCAACAGACGCATCCGATGAAGGCATCTGCCTTCGACGAGTCGTCCTCGAGCTCTGTCCTGTGGGCCATCAACGCCGTCCAAGAACACTTGACGAGCTTTCAACTGCTCTCGAATCGCGGTTTACACAAAGCGGCAACATAGATGATATAGACGAATGCATACAATTTCGTCGTGAAGCCGTGTCTCTGTGCCCCGAGGGACATCCTGACCGTGGCAAATACTTGAATAACTTGGCTTATTCGCTCGGTAGCTATCGCTTCCATCACCAAGGCAATCCTAATGACCTCGATGAGGCCATCTCTTTGCACGAAGAAGCGCTGCGCCTGCGCCCTGTTGGGCACGAATCTCGTGCCGAAGACGGACCGCTCGGGTTAGTTATCGGAGACGTTATGCAAGTCCTTTAGGAACTCATCCTACAGAACTACGGTCAGATTTCAAGAGATATCGCTCACTGTTTAGCCGTCCCAACACCACGTGAGCCATTGCTCTGTTTATTCGAAGGGCTTCGGACTTTATTCTCATCACAGACGAGCCCACGTCACTTCCGTTTCGGAGGTCCCTAACAACCGTCTCTAATTACCGGAGGAGCTGTAGAAGTAAGAAGGCTCACAGGCACTTTGCTCTCGTCTCGCGGCTCGAATTTGACATTTCTCAATGTACCGCGAGACCTAGCAGTTCGGCGAAATTGGCTTCCCTAAGCGCTATGTCTAGTTACCGGAGCAATTCTAGGAGCGACTGTAGGTTAAACAGTATAGACCAGAACTCGCGCTCCCGTTCCAACGATTCGCACCACAGTGCTGCACCTACGGGTCCACCCGCGTTGCAGTCACGGAGCGCTATCTCCGACTATCGAGCCCACTATAGTAGATACCGTGGCGCAAACAACTTTGCCCACTGCTCCTGCGGGGGATCCAACAGGTTACTCCTTA
>JRHT02000002.1:0-19245 GCA_011800875.2 Suillus brevipes Sb2 | reverse complement strand
CGAATCTGTTCAATGAGCTCCTTCCCTGTCGCATGGTCAGTACTCAGTACTCAGTACTCAGTGCTAGCCCTGGAGTCAATGATCGGTGTTTCGATTTGTGCGGGTGACATTTTCATAAATCATCCGCCCCTTCTGCACATGCGATCGGAGGCCAGCTTGCAATTTGTCACAGCGTACGTTGATTTGTTCTAATTATTGGTGGTCCATGTTTACCCTGGTATTTATAGATGGAAACCGTAAAAACAAACCATCTCCCGTTTGTCGATGTCCTAACTACAAGTGATTCCCAACTTCAACGAACATCCTGAGTCCCAATTATGAGTCTGACTTTATGTGATGCTCACAGTCCATCTTTTTGCCACTCGTTGTATCGCCTGCAGCTCCTGCACTCATATCGATCCATCCGACTTTCATGTTCTCGTCATTTCAAATTGTGTCGCTCAATCGATCGAGGCGTCCGATGATTTGAGCAGTCGTTTGAATTTGTCATTGCCTTCGGAAATGCACCAATTCTACCGTGACGTTTTGCCTTGATTTTGTGTTTCAAATACAGGAGCAGCAATCATCGCAAAACGCTCCGAGTCTCGTTCCCCTCTGACTTTGCAATTGGCTGGCCATCTTCGCTGTTGTCTGACCATCATTATGTCTACACTTCTTTTATGCTAATCCTAGTCGCGGTGATCTCCATTCTCAGCGTTTAGTGCAATCATCCCAGCGTCTATCGTGC
Organism: Suillus brevipes Sb2; assembly: GCA_011800875.2. Lineage (NCBI taxonomy): Eukaryota > Fungi > Basidiomycota > Agaricomycetes > Boletales > Suillaceae > Suillus > Suillus brevipes. Next base: position 18,518 of record JRHT02000002.1, on the reverse strand, counting down.
CGAACAGCCCTCAACAATGTGGAAATACACGTGCAGCATGACCTGGACCTAAACGTTTAAACCCTCAACCTCTTCTCTACCTCTCAGCTGAAATTTATCCACAGACCTCGTATCTCTACCCCCGTCTTCCACTCCCACTCATTCCGCCATCCCTCCTACTTATTCAACACCCCTTTCATTTTTCACTTACAATGCTGCGTGTTGTTCGTCGTTTGTTTCGACCAACCACCACGCGTGGTAGCTCTGCAAGCCAATTTATCAGGGTCAAAAGTAGGTCACTCCACATTATTTTGTTTCCAGTTCATGATCCTGACTCTATCTATAGTCATCAGCGCAAAGAATCTTCAAGTCCCTTCCGAGCGCATACCTGCAGGTGTTTACGTATCAATCAATGTCGACTCCCAGAGACGCTGGAAATCGGCCATCGGTATCTTGTCATCTGAAGAATCTGTAGTGTGGGGCGATGCTGTGACTCTGTAAGTCCTTGGTAACTTCCAAGTACGTTTTGACAACTGACCTTCGGTGTAGATCATCAGATGCCTCACCTGTATTGTCTGTGGAGATCTGGGCGTCCTATGAGGCCGATCGAATGTTAGGCAGTGGAGAGGTCATCGGTAAACTCCAATTGTCGTGGGATGAGCTACTCAATCATGGAGATGGATCTTTTGGTGAGCGATTTGCTCGTCATTCACGCACATATACTAACATCTCCATCTCTTAGATCTGTCCTTCCCACCCGTGTGCGGCGTCCACCCATCCCTCACGCTGGAGGCTTTCGTTGTTCAGGCTTGCGACGATCAGGACGGCGCGCTGTCTGATGTGAGTGACGCTGTCTGAAGCTGTTAGCTTTGCTAATGGAAAGCCATCTGCAGTCCCGCGTAGAATGCGAGATGACTCGACACACAGATACAGGCCACGCGCAATTTGCCAAATACATGAGGAGCAAGATATTCTCTCGCCCTCGCCTGAACGCTGCTGTAGAGGATTTTCAGTTTGTTCTGGACCAGTGTCCGGCAAGCCATCCTGACCATGCAGCAGCTCTCACCAACCTCGCGTTGGCCCGCCTTGAAGGCTATCTCCGAAATCATCTTCAAGACATCGATGCCACCATTACCCTCTTCCGCGACGCCCTTGCATTGCGTCCGCAGCACCATCCCGATCGTCCCTTATCTCTATATAATCTCACCGAGGCGCTGACTTGGCGCTACATCAAGAAAAGTACTGCTGCCGACATCCGCGAAGCCGCCCAACTCTATCATGAGCTACTGCCTCTCTGTCCAGAGGGCACCCACCTTCGTAGCATCGCGGCAGGGAAAAATGGCGTCGATTATGTGATCGGCGCATGCAACAGTCTTCCAACAGACGCATCCGATGAAGGCATCTGCCTTCGACGAGTCGTCCTCGAGCTCTGTCCTGTGGGCCATCAACGCCGTCCAAGAGCACTTGACGAGCTTTCACATGTTCTCCGGTGGCGGTTTACACAAAGCGGCAATATTGATAATTTAGACGAATGCATACAATTTCGTCGTGAAGCCGTGTCTCTGTGCCCTGAGGGACACACTGGCCGTGATCTCTACTTGAATAACTTGGCGCATTCACTCGGTACCTATCGCTTCCATCACCAAGGCAATCCTAATGACCTCGATGAGGCCATCTCTTTGCACGAAGAAGCGCTGCGCCTGCGCCCTGTTGGGCACGAATCTCGTGCTTTCTCATTGGACAACCTAGGGGGCGTCCTCGTCGCCCGTTTCAACGAACGCGGTGCCATAGATGATATCACCCGAGCTATCAGCCTCTATCGCGGGGCACTGACGTTGCGCCCACCTGGGCATCCACGTCGTACCACCACGCTTGCCAACCTTGCCAGCGCGCTCAAGACCAGATATGACAAATTGGATGTTGGCGAGGATCTTAACGAGGCCATTGATCTGTATCGCGAATCCCTTCGGTTAAAGGGGCTTGACGATCCAGAGCGCCATGTAACTCTTTACAGTTTAAGCTCGGCGCTCTGCTCTCGTTTCACGGACACTCGGAAGAATGAAGATGTCGAGGAGGCCATTAATCTCTGTCAACAATCCCTGGAGGCTTTGCCTTCACTGCACCCGAGCAGACACTACTCTTATTTCAAGCTTCGGGAAGCTTATTTGTCTCGTTACCGAGTGCACCACAACCCTGCCGATTTGTCACTCGCTATAGAGAACTTTAGACTGGCATCAAGACATCCTACTCAAGGATTTCCTGAACGTATTGCAGAGGCTATTGATTGGGCTCGCCAGGCAGAAGTCTATCAAGACGAATCTGATCTCGAAGCATACCAAACGTGCTTTGAGCTTTTCAACAGCCACGTCATGACACGATCGTCGATTATCTCACGGCGCGAGGCTGCAAGTGCCTTTCGCGGTGCAAAATCACTTCCAGTAGATGCAGCTTCATGTGCCATACGTCATTGCAATCTGCCACGGGCAGTCGAACTCATGGAGCAGGGCCGTGGCCAGCAGTGGTCACTGGTATCTCGACTCAAGACTCCAGTCGAAGATCTCGAGTCAGCGAATTCGAAATTGGCGCACAAATATTTGGAGCTGAGCAAGAGCGTTTCCAATGCTGCCCAGAGTTCTGCGACTACTACCGATAGAGCTGCTGCTGATCGAGCAGCAATAGAGTATAGGAAAATTACCAGGGAATGGGCAGCTGCAGTGGCTGAAATCCGTAATCTTAAAGACTTCTCGCGGTTCCTGCTCCCACCTGCATACGAAGACTTGCAGGCTGCAGCGCGTCATGGCCCAGTCATCATCCTCATTGCCAGTCAATACTCGTGCGGTGCCATCATTGTCCCTACGTCAGGAGACTCACATCATGTTCCTTTATCGTCTATCGCTCTCGCTGATCTCAATACTCTCAAGGAACGTTTCACCAGGGCAATACGAAACGCATCACGGATGAACCCAACGGAGCCGAGGAATGATCTCATAGTTCTCTTGCGGATAGTGTGGAATGAGATCATGTTACCCATCGTCAACGTACTCGAGAATGTCCTCGAACTAAAGCGCCACTCTCGAATCTGGCTGTGTCCGACTGCAGCTTTCACGTCCATTCCTCTCCACGCAGCAAACCCATTTTTAATAAAGGCAGATCTCTACGTATGCTCTTACACCCCAACACTTTCAGCTCTAATCAGGTCTAGACAGTTGATGAAGAAACGTGACCCCCCATCCTTTGTGGCGATCGGACAAGGTCAACCGGGTGAGGGGAAAGTGCATATGGCGTATGTGGACTGTCAACAACGCCGAGACGGAGCAAGTCCATATAGCTAGCACACGCGACAGCCAAACAGAACACTATCTTCTGACAAGAAGGTCCAGCGCACACAAGCAGGAGAACTCATATTTCGAGCCAGAACACCTGAGTGCAAGTCTATGCAAATGCTACAGAAATGACAATGGCAAGCTCGAAGAAACTCATACCGAGATCCTCACCACCCAGGCCAGTGGTCTCTCGAATCAGCAACTCATAAACATCTCACTTCTCTAGAAGGATTCCCAATCAATGGCCTGTTCCACGCAAGACGACTTCGAAGATTTATTCCGCGCAACGGCACCGCTCTAGCGGAACTGGAAGAGGCATTACAGAACAAAGGAGCAGATGAAGCAGAGGATGAAGCCGGGGACATACAGTCCAAACTGGGAACCATATCAGAGGACGACCCAGAGTCAGAAGAAGATATAGAACGAGAGGATGTAGTGGAAGCAGTTGCATCAGCATAGATTGGGACGCGACCCCGGAGGGACGCATTTAGAGAGGGGGCACATGTAGTGGGGACCGTCAGGCGAGGCCGGGGAGACGAGAGCAGCAGTAGGATGCAGTCAGGGAGAGGTAGAGTGAGGAGAGCAAGGACACGGCAAGGACGCGGCCGGCAGATCCCGGGGTCCTAGACTCGGGGTCTATGAGCATATAGTGTACACGCATGTACCACACAGAGACACATACCACGACGACACTGTCTTTACCCTCTTCCGAGTGCAAGGCTGGCTTGGACAATGTGTACTTGTATACTACTCGATTCATTTGCAGCCTCGTCTTCTGCTTCAGTAGGTGCATCATACGAGCCCAGTCATGCCATCCTTCAAGCTTCAAGTGTTCAAGTCTTTCTGCATCGTGGAACCTCGACTAACCACTGCCAATGTAATCAACAGGGCTCATCCAACCCATCCGTGCAAATATGCACGCCCACCGAAGTCGGTACCTTCGTCAATCCCGCATGACTGCTTTGACTTGTGAACCATCTGTGCACTTCTAACATCCGCTTCACCGGTCTGCCAATGAGGCGTGCACTTGTATATGTCGCATTCGGTATTCATTAGCTATGGTGAGGCGTTCATAATTCCATACTGATTACTTGTACTTGTAAAGGGCTCGGCAATCTCTCTGCGCTTCCTCGACCCATCCTCAAGCCTACCTTCCGTTAACGTTGAGTTTTCTCCGCGATTCCACGTACCCACCGATGGGCCTGTCATTGCTGTCAGGCTTTCTGGCACATATTTGTGGTTGGTGAGCGTGCAGCGATGACTGTCAGTATTCAGAAAGGGTAGATTTGAGGCAGCGAGTGTAGCTCTGCATTTGTAATATTAGTGGTTGTATGAGCTAAGGTGCGAGGGCACATACACATACCAGCCATGCTAGACGCAGCCGTGGAAGTGGGCCCTAGGGATCCTTGCCAATGTATAAGTAAAGTTTATTCGCTGGTGCTTGAACCGGATCGTCCAAGTGCAAAACACGGGACCAATCGAATGAGTCATCTCAGCGCAGGTATCGTCTGTCCTCTTGTCGAGATGAGTCCACTGGTGAGTATTGAATAAACTGAAATTCCAGGAATGGAGTGTCGTAGATGACTTGAAGCAGATCTTGTCTCCCAATCGTGCTTAAGACAGTGATAAGCTACTCGTTTCTGGTGCCAGTGTAAAGACCATCGGAAATGCCAGCGGGACAAATCCTCGTCAAGATGAAGATCTGCAAAGAGGACCGGAAATGATTCGCGCAGGGTGACAATAGAGTGGCTTCATGACCGCACTAGGCACAGTGACTGTCAAAAGAGCTTGATCCAAAAGTTGAGACGTTCAATATGTCAAGGGGATCATCACTGCACGCCGGACTAGATCTAGGACAGAGATTAGGTATGTGCACTCAGGCTATCTCTGATAGCAATTAGGCGAGATCGGATTGTTCAAGCCAGCACTATGTAAGCGCGCCAGTATTGGTCTTGTCGAATATCACGCCGCAATAGTTGACATCGAAACGATAAATGCTTGCCTTCCAAATTCAAAGATTTTGGCGGAGCGTGATGCGTTTTTGCTATGCAGCCGGAATATCGTCCCCTGCCTTTTTGAATCTTGTAAAGTACAAAAGGTTAGGTGACATTGAACACTTCACGGTAGATGTCAGGCGTTAGACGCACAAGATAAACACAAGTGGAACGAACATTCGATCTCCATGTTCCGTTTGGGTGTCGCTGGTCGTATAGTGGATCGCTCTTTCAGTGTTATGGGTCGCCCTGGTCGAGCTGTTGGAGCGAAAGGTAAGATATACCTAAATATGGCGGACGATGCGATGTGATGTCCAGTGTCTTGAGTTCGATGGGACATGGACATGCCTGCGGAGCACAGAAAGCCTCGGGGACTGTGGCGTTTTGATTGTGCTGATGACTTGGAGTTAAAATATTTCAGTAAAAAAATAGACATGGTGAAGCAGTCGTGCACCTTTGAGTCGGATCAACAGATTGCCCTCAAGCCACCAATTGCGTGATGATAAAACGATAAGAAAATAAGCAATGCGATACTGATGAGCCAAGTGAAACGGAAAAGGCGCGAATATGCTGACAGATGCACACCGACTCGTACATGAGCGAGGTCTGGCCCTAGAGACGGGAGAGGACATTCTGTTAGAACAAAAATAACAAGATTCGGTTATCTTTTTCGGTGACAGTCGAGTCGGCAAACACCGAGAATCTTGCGGCATGAGTCTGAATCTCGTTCATTTCTCCCTAGCCAGCCTTTTGTGGATCAGACATATTGCTATCAGCATATCCTACACCGGCACAGCCCTATACGGAACCCACCATGATATGTACCAAGACTAGGCCTGCATGTAAAGTGCACCATTTTGTCCTACCGATCAGGGAGATTCATGTCTCGCTGTGTTAATACGCCCAGGTGCCTTTCACCCAACCAACAAGCCACACAGTACACCTTGCTACCATCTAATGGACCAATGATGATGATGGTTAGAATTCCCCCGGGCAGCGTAATCAGCCAATCAATTTTGTTTCTCGTCCTTCAAGTTTGTCCCTCGGTATGGTCTCCGAGCGTACACAGAAGATACCTACTCAGAAGCATCTTTGGCAACCGCATATCTGTTATCATCGAGGGCGCTATATCTGAATATCTGACAAGCCGGCCGCGGCACACGTGTGCTAGTACGTTCAGGTTGCACTGTACTAAAGTTATAAGATTCAGACCGCGAAGCATACTGATACGAGCTGGTACGGGTCATACTGACATCTTGCGCGGAAATGGAACAAGAGTACGCTGGACCTTGACAAACAAGCCTAGATAACGATGGTGTGCGAGTGGTGTGAGTAGAACGTATGAGTAGGTGGCTGGAGGATGCAGAGAGCAGGACAAGAGCGACTTTAATATTTGCTTTCATATCCGGAGACGATACGTGGTCGTCGAACGTTCATAATATAATGGCTGACTTAGCGCACAGATACGTTCGACCAGTTCATAACGACTCGGGAACAAAGCTGCAAATCTGGAAGGCTAGGTGGCAGCGAAGTTTCTTCTTCCTCGGTCATTCAGCCTCGCGCATCATCCTCATCTCCTTCGATATTTGGACGAAGAAAGTTTATGATTCGGGCAATGCACTAATCTTCCCGCATTGTACTTCTCAACTTGAGCTACCTTAGCGCTCGCCTGCATAGTTTCATGACCCAAACTCCCTTTCAGACCCCAGCAGCGATAATGTCAAGTTAATATCGTTCAGTAGCGAGGAAATTCGAATCCTTGCGGCACATTGACAGGTACCTCGGACCTTCGTCGTTACACATAAGGCTATCGGCACCAAAGGCCAACCCCAGGCAAATATTTTCCTGTATTGACATTAACATTCAAGCAATTTCCTCTCTGCATACCATTTTTTCAGATAACCGTTCTCAGACAATCGTCCAATCCGTCTTGGGATTTCGGATGCCGTGGCTTAAGAATTTTGTTTCATTCATCACATTCAGAGGCAACCCTTCTCGGCCCCATTTCAAATGATACAGTTGTAGCCGCGGGTACGTCAGGCAGAAGAGCTCTCCAGTGATAAACTGACCAACTCTATAGTTCAGGGATCGGGAGGATACGGGTGAGGCGGAGCTATTTCATTACATGGCATTGAACTTCTCCCGCCCTGAGGAAATCCATACGAGGACGAAAAAGATGCAGAAAGGTGCCCAGGGTACGTGTTCAATTGTTTTGCATTCTCCTTTGTTTTGATACACCAGCATCTTCTTTCGCCTCATTGGCAGATAATTATTTGACCCTCTTTCTTTCAGCCGAAATGCTGTATGTTTATGCAACTGTTAGTAGGTGCTGCAGTCAAAGAGTGTGGCAAATTTAGCGCGCCCCAAATCAGTACATCCAGATAAGGTCGATTCGTTCATGCAACCTTGAATCTGGGAGGCTATTTTGCCTTCACGTCCTAGGAGTGTCGTTCATATCCTATGGCGATCCTGAAACACTGCTTCTGTTCTCGTGTGAGTGGGCATCATACAAGGTCTTTGAACAGTGACTATCGTTGTGCTATTGGCCTCGACTTGAAAAGATATCATTGCCACGAGGTGAACACAAGATGTGACCGTCGATTCTCGAGAACGGCACAAGGAGCAAATTTACAGCATCCCACGGAACCTGGAGAAGAGGAATCTTATCGAAACAATCCCCGATAGCTGTGGCTAGCCAGTCGTCTTCATGGGTGCGTACACGCACTTGATACATACCGATATCGCAATATTTTCCTGATATCTCAAGATCACCGTGTTAGTGGCTCCTCTAACTGTATAAGAAGCAATCAATCTCGGGTCAGAGTTTGCCAACTACTGTCACCTCGTCTTTGCAATTTCCGAGTCATGTCTAGTCCAATCGCACCCCAAACACTACACCAAAAGGCAAATACTGCAATTGACATAGAGCATGTTCCAGTTAATGACGATCCCCGTCAGTGGAGTCGTGCTAGAAAGGTGCGTTTATCACGCGATGCACTCTGTAATTGACTTAACCCTTACCACCGATAACGATAGACGACAACCTTGTACATCGTGTCACTGGCTACAATGGTGTCCACCTTAGCTTCTAACATTCAAAATCGTTCGTTGAATGTCTTTTCCTATTGAATGGTTTGATGTTGATATCGTCTGCAGCCTCAAACTCATTGATAGAGGCAGATCTACATGCGACAAGCATCCAGATCAGCTGGACATTGGCGGCATTCCAAATCATACAAGGAAACTTTCCTCTGTTATGGAGCGCCGCAAGCGAGATTAAAGGCCGTAAGGTTGGTGTAAGCATACCCTACTTGATCTGTTTGATGAACGCAATCTCGTACATCGTAGCCTGTCTATTTGGTGTCTTCTGCCTTATTTGTGGTAGGAAGTACTGTTCTGGCACTTTCCCAGACCATCGAGGTGATGACTGGCATGCGAGCACTTCAAGCTGCGGGGTGAGCACTCTTGCAAAAGCTTGAGCACTGATTCACTTCCCCTCCTCCAGATCAAGCGCTGCTATTTCTATTTCAGCTGCGACTCTAGCTGATATCTACGAGACTCATGAGCGGGGTACCATGATGGGAGTCTTTTATGCGGCACCTCTCTTAGGACCTGCACTCGGCCCAATACTTGGCGGGTCATTGTCACAAGCCTTTAACTGGCGTGCAAGTTTTTATTTCCTGCTGATTTGTGGAGCGGTCACCTTTTTGTCCTTCCTTATTTTGTTCAAGGACACATACAGACGTGAGCGAAGTCTCACGTATCGCTCTGCTTTACAACGCCTGGTTGCCTCCCAAGAACCCGTCCAGAGTCCAAACGAGTCTATCATCTCCGGGAAAGACTCTAGTATACCTATCAAGGACACTGAGAAACAGCTCCAACCGCTCAATGTTCCAGACACTACCCCAGTGCCCCTTTCTACACCAGGGTTGGACGATTTCAGACTATCATTACAAGATATCAACCCCTTTCCACCATACTTTCGAATTTTGTCGCGAAAGAACAACGTTTTCATTCTTATTGCTAATGGTGAGTGAAGATTTAGCCTCTCCGCGCTGTAACTTAATGACACCACTTCGTGATAAGGACTCGTGTTCGGATTTAGCTATTGCCTTTCATACACCTGTGCCCGCACTCTCACCAATGGATATGGTTACAATGCGTTTAGCACTGGCTTTGTCTTGCTTTGCCTAGGCTTAGGTGAGAGCTTCACCCACTGGATTGCGGCAGATGACTGATTTCCTACGAAGGAAGTATCGCTGGGAGTGTGATGGGCGGCCGTTGGTCCGATCGGGTGCTTGCGAACATGAAGGCAGCAAATGGAGGAAATTGGTACCCAGAAGTAAATTGTTTCTGCACTCCAGCACTGAAACTGTTGTTTGACGTCTTTCCAAGATGCGCCTAGAGAGTTCGAAATTAGCAATGCTGTGGCTACCTCTGTCCGTTATTGGTTATGCCTGGGTATGCGAAAAGCATGTCAATGTCGCTGTCATTTGCATCATGCTCGTTCTTATTGGATTCACATCCATGTATGTGGACCAGTCATTCGTTGTTGTGGTTGCCCTGACATCTACTTCCAGATGGATGTATAGTAGCACATTAGCATACATCGTCGATGCCAATCCCGGTCGCTCGTGCACAGCGGTGGCCACGAACAGCTCATTCCGAGGATCCCTTGCTTTTGTTTCGGTTATGACTGCTGTACCGCTTCAAGTGAGGTTCCTTGATCTGCTGTATTCCTCGCGTGCTGATGCTAGCATACTCTCTGTGCAGGATACCTTAGGAGATGGGGGATTGTATACAGCGTGGGCTGGCGTCTTGATTGTCATGGAGTTATCGGTTTTGCTGGTGCTACGCAAAGGAGAATCGTGGCGTAGGGAAAGTGAGAAGCGTGAGTGTGAAGTTCTAAGTGCCTGAATCATCAGTGCTAGTGACTGTCAAATGTTAGTTGAGACGAAGACAAACAATCAGATTCACTGGAAATATGTCCTTGCATTTATAGCTGGGTTGACGCAATGCTTGTATACAACGCCAGGGGGCGATTAAGTTTTAATTCGAAAAAGAACGTGGTTTATGTGCTTGCAAGCCTGTATTTGCATAGGATTAATACTGCCAGCGGCTGATCAAGTTAACTACTAGTACTTGGGATGAGAAGACTATAAGTACGCTGTGTCGGAAATCTCCATTGGTCCCTTGGAAGTGTTCCATATTGGGACATTATTTAGGCACATGACAACTACATTGGGTCCGTATTCCCAGGGGGTGTGACTCGTTTTACAGTGTGTTGCATATGAGATTGCAGTGCGTGTTTTTCAAAACTCGGCCTCGCTACTTTTACCGGCACTTGTATACCATAATTAGATGTCACATCTTGTAATACCGGCGTCTGTGCGAATGACAGTGCTTTGACCACGTCAACATCGACCTGCGGTCCAACACTGCATGTGAGTCTTTGCACTTTTCCTGCCTACGAACGACTTTGACCTGTTTTTTTTTGATTAGATGAATACTATCTGTGTTTTCCGTTCCATGACCTGGCAGCCTGGCTAGGTGTGACTAGGTCAGACTAGCGTTAGGCTCTACTAGCGCAGTTCAATATCTTGGCGAAGCCTCCCTGTCTGGCCTGTGCGCAGCCTACACCAGTATAAAAGTGAGTGATTTTAAAATTTTACTTGATCCTCTCGATATTTACATCATGTCCTATGGACAATTTCAAGTTAGTTCTGCGCCCCAGCCTCCAGTCAGACCTATTTCACCGCGTTGTCCGTCAAATGGCTGGATAAATAATGGAGGTTGGATTGGTAAGTCATTTTCTTTTCGTTCTTTGTTATTCACTGATCCATTCCCAGATGGAGGCATAGATCCTCCTCACTTCTACCTCACGCATGAAGAGTGTCAACATGCACTTTACTACCACACAGGCATGACAGAACACCCCCGGATGCCCGAAATCCAACGAAGTCGCATCCGTGAGCCTGCAGCACCTGTCACACAGCCGCCTGCACTACCAATAGTTGTCAATGCTGTTACCGAGACTTCTCCACTTCCACCTGTTTCCGAGACTACTCCATTTCTACCTGTTGCCGAAACCACCCCAACTATACCTGTTGCCGAGATTGCCCTACCTCTGTCTGTTGGATATCTTGTTTCAATTTTAATGAACTTTTCGCTGCATGCACAAGGCCCAGTCACTCGTGGTTCGAAAGTCGTCAAGAAGAAGTCCAAGCTGATAAAATCCGACTATATTGTGCTCGAAGGAATCACTCGCACTGATTTCATTGTAGCTTATCTTTCTATACATGGTCTTTCGGATCAATTCAGCCCAGGGGTTCATTCTGGACCTCCATTCAAGCTTTACTGGACTGGATCTGTGTGCGTACGATCTGTGTTCTACATTGAGATATAGGCTAATTTTTTGGATGCTAGTGGCGGCAAAGCGGGTGCAACAACGATCGACAATGACCATCAGTTTTCTGTGGCAATGGGCGCATTAATGAAGAAAAACAAGACAACATGTCAAGCTGGGGTCGAGTTTGATGTAGATGAGATGGACGGGTATCGCATTCGCAATGCTGTACGTGTACGAGTTCTGTCATAAACTTTCTTATACTGATATATCCTAGCCTGTGCTTGCACCAGATCTTAACCACGATGAAGATGAGCTTGTTCTTGGCACCCAGGTCAGTTTTCTATTATGTGTATCATTCTGATATTAATATCTCGCACAGGTACCTCAAGCTGCTCACTTTTCGGAGCAAGACCAACTCCATGGTGCTATCATCTTACAGCTCAAAAAGAAATGGCCATGTGCCCAACATCAGGGCGAGCATGGCGACATCGGTTTTTGCTATGTCTCTGCAAATGCGACTCACATTGGTCTCAACAATCGAAAATTGAAGATTTGGGCTGCCGCTATCGTAAGATTTTTTTGATACTATTTAATGCAAGGCTGACATTAAACTTAGGCAGCTGCAGATGCTACAAAACACGAACCACCGAGTACAATTGATTTTGATGGTGTGCGTGACGGCCACCTTCTCGCATCCAAGCCTCGTGGCCATCATGGACCTCATGGACAGGCTGTCGGTGCTCCATCCAGCAATGACGCAACAACACTACTGATGGCTGCCATGCTTCCACTTCTCACCAACCTCACGCAAAAGCGCACTCGGTCCGAGTCTGTTTCTTCTACCCCTCCACGCCGTCGTCAAGGCATGGCAATCCCAGCTCTATCTCCACTTCCTGCAGCAGGCTCTGAACTCCATACTTGTCTGTGCGACTTCACCGAAGCGAGTGGTATTGACATTATGATATGTGAAGACACTCTCATGGCTCTGGAGCTAACTCCAGATATCATTCCTGATGTTCCGGTTGCTCATCTCTGTGAACTTACTGACATTGTAGAGGGTCGTATTAGGAAGTTTCAGGCATACTGCAAGACATGGAATGCTCGTCTCGATTTGAAGAAAGTTGAGAAGAGGCAGCGCATTAATTGACTTTATTATAGATCATTTTTCATTGATACTGCTCCGAGTCGTTCTTACATTATCATTCAATTTAGTTCGCAATGTGGTTAGACTTTACATATATTGGTACTACATTTCAAAGGAGTATCCTGAATTTAAAATCCATGCCTCCGCATCTTCGACAGTGATGGACAAAGCCGCTTTTTGTATTAACCAGGGGCGCGCCTCAGGTAAAATTGCCATTGCTTCGTGTCGTCATAACCAAGCCTTGACTGAGTGGAATGCTTGCTCAATTGGGTTGAAATCAGGCGAGTATGGTGGTAGATAGATGAGTTTTGCTCCTGTATGAACATTAATACAAGATAGACATCGAAAAGTAGACGTACCGCATTCTCCTTCAACGATAGCACGGACCTCTTCGTCATGGTGGATAGCGCAGTTATCCATGACAACTACACTCCTTACACCTGGATATGGTGTCAGCTTCGGAGCCTACATGAAAATATTGAGCACGAGTCCTATATTGACCATCTAGAAAAGGCAGACTTACCAATTCTGTGTTCAGGAATTGAATGAAGCACTCCTTGTTCACTGATCCCTCGAAGATATCAAGAGCAATGATACCATCTGAGGAAAAGGCTGGGAGGATAGAATAGCACTGCCCTCGAATGAAAGTTGATCTGCGAACACACGCACGCCCAATTTCTGCCCATCCCTGCGTTCTCTGATTGGTCTTGTCGTCAATACTGGACTCGTCCAGCCAGACGAAATATTCAGCTGGTATATCCCCATATGCAGCTTGCCAAGTTGCCCGCAAGAGCTCGTTCCTCTCTGCGGCTGTTTTGGAAATGTCTTTGTGGGTCAGTCCCAGCCTTCGAGTGGCGCGTGAAAGGGTAGCGAGAGAAATGTCTTTGTTCCGAGCAGTGAGAAGTTGTTCTTGTAGTTCATCCAGGTACATGACAGGGTTTGCCTGGAGTAGTGCATGGATGTATTCAGTGTCGACGGTGTCAAGAATGCGGGGACGACCCCTGCGGCGTGCAAAGGGATTGTTGATTTGACCATAGTCTCGGTACAAGCGAAGAACATTGTATACTGTCTTCTCCGAGCATCGAGCAAGCTGAGATATTTCAAGAGCTGTCCTGTGTTGTTCAAATCGCCAGAATACAATATTCTGGCGCATTTCCTGGCTAGTGAATGGTCCTGGCATGATCAAGGTTTCGTTTCATCAAGCGGCAGGCCCTGGCGAGAGTGACATGTCACATCCCTTGACCTAGTTAGGAATACAGGTGCTGGTAAAGGTGGCGAGGCCGAGTTTTTGAAAAACACGCACTGCAATCTCATATGCAACACACTGTAAGGTGCTTACAAGGAATCTGTCGTCACTTACAAGGACTGTGGTGTATTTTTGGCACTTCCAAGTTGCTTTCAAGCAGGCACTCAATTATTCTAAGTTCGTCGGAAGCAGCCGGTAAGGATTCAAATCCAGTAATGATTCTGATAACATTGACTAAGTCTTATGTCTTATCTTCGTTGTCTACCTTCATCTCAGTCGTCTCCTCCCATTTGACTGTACTACACTCTTTGTCCCATATTCTCCCTGTAATACTCCTGCATGGCGCCGAACAGAAATACAAATGGAGGACGCAAGTATATATTACCCTCGTCATCCAACAATCAAATTCCTTGTCAACACTGCAACAAGCTGTACTCACCGCGTGGGTTACGGTCTCACGAGCAAAGCTGCTTGAGGAGACGGGAGAAGGATAAGGACAACGATGACTTTGCAGTGCTCGCAGCGCAGGCAGTAGAGGAGCAACTTCAAAGGAAAGGTATGTTGTGAATCAATATTCTCATATTGACAAGTTGTACTGATATCAAGCACTTAATATCACCATCAGAGGCACGCCGAGAGAGAAAACGCCTTCACAAGCTTAAGGAACAAGATACAGTGGCCAGTACTGGCCCACATGTCCTGTCGGTCCCTTCAGCATCACTCCTGTCTGACGATCGGACAGAGAATGTGCCCGACGACTTGAATGCAGGCGCAGTGTCATTCACGATGGGATCGGATGTTGTTGATGCGATGAGTGTCGGTGGAGAATCGCGACAACGTGCGTATTTTGACTGCTCATGATGCGTTCCTCACTCAATATTTTCACAATTCAGGCGCGGATTCAGATCTCAGTATGGCGTCGTCGTCTCACGGCCTCACACCACCTACTCTGTCCTCGCTTGCAGCTGAAACTTCAGTTCCCTCCAGCCTTGATACATTCAAGACAGAATACCATCTGAAATCTGGTCGCGCAACAACTATAGAGACTTTCTCTACCTTCGGGCGCAAGCAAGATCAATGGTTGCCCATCATCGACGAAGAACCCTGGCAGCCGTTGAAGGATCTTCAACTCAGCTGAGGGTGCAGCTGATATAAATGTTGAAGGGAAGAAGATATATGGGTGCGATAAGTTCGTCCCTTAGGGGAAGCGGAGAAAGCGAATATCCACAGGTGTCAACTCTAGGGGGAATGCGTGAAGTGCGTGATAAGGCGAAAGCGCGGGAACAAAGGCGCTATAGGCGCGCGAAGCGCGGGAAAGTCGCGCGTCGAAAAGCGGAACTGGGCGAAAGCGGTATGCGAGCGATAGCGAGACGTTAAGACGTGTACTGAGATGCTGATGAGACGACTGATGCGGATATGGCCACTAGAGCTACCTGCTACTAGGGCTTGCGATGATATATTCAAAACATGGATAAAAACTCGGTGTTGGTAATTGTGTATGATGGTGGTAGATGGTGGTGTTAATGTCCAGTGAAAAAATGTCCAAGTGTCAATGTAAAGTGAAAATAAACATGGTACGATAATGCAATAAATGATAAATGGAGAAATGTACCCGGGGACTTGGTTGGACATGGGAAAACACAGTGGGAAGTCAGGCGCCCTATGGCGCTTAGGCGCGGGAAAGTTCGCCTAAAGCGCGCGCAAGTCGCGCAAGTGTCGCCTATGTCGCGTTTGCGTCGCGGTTTAGTCTCGCTAGCGTCGTCGCGGAAGTGTCGCCTACGTGCTCTGTCCTCGTCGCGCGAACTTCGCGTTTATCGCGCTAATGTCGCGTTGCATGCATTGTATTGTAGACTCGACCTACATTGCAATATGTGCCTTTGTGCGCAAGCTAGATCAATGGTTGCCCATCATCGACGAAGTACTCTGGCAGCCGTTTAGCTGTCGTGCTGACTTCGAGTTTGCAGAACTCGCACACAACGCTGCCTTGAACAAGGACCACACTGATGACCTGTTGCGGCTCATTTGGAGAATCGCTGAGGGCCACGCAACACTCACTTTCAAGTCCCACCGCGATGTTTCTTCGGCCTGGGACAGGGCGGCCTCTCAGATGACACCTGTAAGAGGAGAACGTCGCGTTTCCCCTCTGTAGCTACCAATACTTTTACAGTTCGAGAAGCATACTATCACTGCTCGACACAAACGGGAGGACCTCACATTTGATGTATATACACGCCCATTGTGGGACTGGGCTTTGGACTTACTACAGGACCCATTACTGGCGCCGCACTTTGTTTGGGATGCTCAGCGGTTGTACAAACACAACGGGGCACTTTATGAGCGCTTCTACCATGAGCCTTGGACTGCGGATCGCTGGTGGAATGTACAAGTATGACTTACTTTTCTGTACTCTCATTCATGTGGCTCTAAGTGGTGTTGTATTATTATAGTCGTCTTTACCCGCAAATGGCGTCCCTTTTGCCTTCATATTGTATGCAGACAAGACGCATCTATCTTCTGCTGGGACCGTTAAAGCTTATCCGGTATTCGCTCGATGTGGGAACTTGCCCGTTGACATCAGGAATACTGATGGGCTGGGTGGTGGACGGATGGTCGGCTGGTTACCGATAGTTCGTCTTTATTAACAGTCTTAGTCTTGTTGTCAATGGATCGTGATTTATTTGAATAGGTACCTGAAGACTCTAAGGAGGATGGTAAACTGTCTTATGTGAACCTCAAACGGGTCGTATGGCACGACGGGTTTCTCAAGCTTCTTGAAACCATTATATTATATGCCAAGACAGGATACGCACATCTGTGTTCTGACGGTATTGTTAGGTGGCTTTATGCATTCATTTTGCTTTTGTCGGCTGATTACGAAGAGCAGTACATTTGTTATTCTTTGATGATGATAATATTCTGATCAGTCGCTACTAGATGTGTCATGGCACTCATACGGGGGACAAACTGCCATTGCCCTTGTCCAATCTGCCTCGTCCCATCGGATAAACTCTACGACAACGCATCTACTTACCCAATCCGATCGCCTGAAGACGCACAATCTTGTGTAGAACTCTGGAAGAAGGACAAGGTGGCTGGAGAAGAAGTATTAAAAAAACGGGGCTTGCGGCCAGTAATGGTTCGTGCTTAGACTCATTATGTCCTATGAACGTTACTGACTTTTTTCTTAAGAATGTCTTCTGGCAGGTACCGAATTCTAACCCTCATGAAACGATCTCACAGGATCACCTCCACGTTTATCATATTGGGGAATGGGGGAAACATCTATTTGGTGAGCTCAAACGACATGCAGCGGCTTTGGGACGCAGCGCTGAGAAGAAGATTGACGATCAGTGAGTTGATTTATTACACTAATCTGCGCACTATTCAATTGGCTCCAGGTTCGCTGCCTTCACACGCTGGCGCAATTTGAATCATTTTGATCGTGTCACCAACATCACCTATAGCGATGGCAACAAACTTCGAGACATTTCCAAGGTATGTCATTGGCACGTTGATTTGACAACTAAATCTTCACTCAATTGATTCGGATAGCAAATATTATATACCACTCAGAATGTACTCACGCGCACAGATGACGAAGCTGGCTATGCACTTCTACGGTGCATAGCGAGTTATCTACATATCGACATGTATGTATCACTTGACGTGCATACCGAGAGCACAATCCAAGCAGGAAAAGCGGAGGTTCTAGTG
This sequence comes from Suillus brevipes Sb2, assembly GCA_011800875.2. Taxonomy (NCBI): domain Eukaryota; kingdom Fungi; phylum Basidiomycota; class Agaricomycetes; order Boletales; family Suillaceae; genus Suillus; species Suillus brevipes. The sequence continues at coordinate 769 of JRHT02000002.1, read as the reverse complement.
TTTCAGACGCACTTAGAGGTATGTTTTTGTGTTGGATTCTTCGCAATAATATACTGACAATAATTTTGATTCAAATGTGATTTAGGACTACATTGCAATTATCGAGGAGACCGATCCTGACGCAACCAAGAACTGGAACTTTCCCAAGATGCACGCCTCAAAGCACATTTTCGACGATATCATCGCAAAAGGTGCTGCCCGCAACTTCAGCACTCGACTGAATGAAAAGCAGCATGGGCCGATCAAGCGCTGGTACCTACGGCAGACCAATCGTAAGGATATCGCTAACCAGGTGTGTCGTTGCCAAGAAGTTTGCTTCCCATCAATAACTAATGAATTTTGCATATTTGTATCATAGATCCTTGTACTTGACCACAAGAGCTTCGTTGCCGAGTTTATTTGCAGCCGTATTGAATTTCTTGACGAGGAACGACATAAACTCACGCTCTCACGGGAAGAACTTGAAGACAATGACACTGATGACGAGCCATTTGAAGCTCACCTGCATATTGGTTCGCCCCTTAGGACTCTCACCAGCCTAGCGCAAGTGGAGGAAGACAACAGGTCAAATCGCGCCTTTGACCATTTCAGGAAGAAGCTCGCAACATTTTTGAATCACTTCCTGCCCTCCCACAACATACCATTACCAGACGGAATACGGTGGCTGAAACTTTCAGCACATGACCAAGTAAGTCTCTCCTTTACTCTGAAGTGCTTGATCGGATCTCTGACACTTCAAAAGGTTCACGAACATCGCTATCTCAAAGTC
>JRHT02000199.1:29336-69682 GCA_011800875.2 Suillus brevipes Sb2 | reverse complement strand
GTGCGTCAGTGGCCTCAGGCTAGCTATTCGAGTTGTGTATAACTATATCAGCGAACATAAATTCGCTAACAACTTGAACGAATGAAATATTCTTCCGGCAGTTGCCGAGGCTCGACCTTGAACCTTTTTTTCGCTGATGCGGGTCTTACGCACTTACGGCCAGCCAATCCCTATCATCGATGTCATCAGCTTTGTTCATCTCATGGATAATCCCTCCTGCAATCTGTCGACATGCGCATTCGAGCCCTTTTGTGACCATTTCGGCAAATGGGTCATCGTCACTGGCAGGAGCTCGAACCGTCGTTCTCTTCCGATTTTCATCCTCGGTGTCGTGATTGCTTCTATCCTAAAGAGGCGACACCGACATCCATGATGGGGTCAACGAGAGTTTTCAGACATGTCGCCCGGAATTTCTTTCCCTGTTCCTCCTTGACCGAGTGGAAGCTGGAAGAAACAACTAAATCATTAAGAATTTGGGAACAGGTGCGAATGTTGACTGGCTATTCGGCGGAAACTGGCTGACTGGACTCTCGTGACTGATTAGTCCTCCGAAACTCGCTAGTTTGCCGAGGAGAAATTTCAGACATGGAAATCTTCCAAGAAATCGTAAACAGGTGCGAGTATTGACTGAAGTTTGCTATTACTGACCGTTATTAGAAATGACGCGTCTCCTTCAAAAGAAGCCACAATGGTTTGAACTTCTGTCACACTCTGCAACCACTTGAAGCACAGACTGATACCTCAGTCATTCAAGTTGTATCCGCGTGCCCGAGACAGACCCTTTCTTGATTCATTTGGCGCTCTTTCGCCACTTCGAAAATTACCGGTCCTGGACTGTACCAATGTTTACTACCTCCGTGATCTACCTCCACTCATGCGTCATGCACACGATGGCCATCCACATGAGCCTTTACGATCAGAAATCAGGCTTCCGGCGTGTTACAGGTATCCTATTTCGCATGTGCGATTTTTGGGTGGTATCTCATAAATATTCAACAGATATCATTCATGAATCAGAATGTATCCACTAGTAGCAGTGCGATGCATTGGATATGGTGCGTTTTCTATCAGAATCACTCTATACTAACCATACTAACTATATCTTTGTTCACCGCCCCTACATAAATTCACAGCCCACTGATCCAAGCGCATGATGCGACAATTATAGCAAGTCACATTCACTCTGCTTCGACCCACTCTGTATCACGGTTTCTTGTCTGGTTTGTCTGGTGCTATGCCGCAAGATGGCCCTTGTTCTATAAGAGTAATTGAAGAAGCTGTTACGCCTCGGGCTTGTCCGGCAAGGCCGAAGAGGGCACAAATACTTGTTTCAATCACATTACGCTTAGACCTGTGAATTTCTTTCAGAACTCTTCAATTTATGCAAGCCTGCAGCAAGGATACCTCGAAAATCGCGTTGGAAATGGCCGCCGAAATCGCCAAGGACTGGAACTTTCCTGGTCTTCAAGTAGTCGCGTGCGTAATACTAGTTTGCAAATTATTTAATATTAAAATCTACTTTGATGACTTCCTCTTCATGCGTACCGCAATACTGACTTCCACCCTATCAAGGGTCTTGAGGCGGGATCAAATATCCGTTTCCATCTTGCCGTTTTAGATATACAGGCGCTCGCTGGTGGTATATCTAGCACAGAACCGTGACTGGATCGTTAACATCCCCAACATCCCCCACACCCTCACACCCATCCCTCGAATATGACTTTCGTTACAAATGATCCCGGTTGGTGGCCATTACTCGATGAGCAACTTTTTTTAAGCTATTGGACAGGTTTGTTGTATCAATTGGCGATGTCTCGATCTAACAACGACTTACATTTTGCAGTTGTCGCCGGCGTCGTGGTGGTATATGACTGGGGTGAGCAGGACGTTGTTCTGAAACTGCTGCCATTCTTATGATATCTCCAGTATTAACAATTGGACAAGAGGTAGTCGACCTTATTGCCAGAGCAGCCAACTCGCTAAGAATGGCATTATAGATTGAACTGATCTGGGTGAGTGACGGAGTCTCATCATAAAAACAGGAGATTTGCAACACCACCACTTTCTTACTGCACCATGCCTGCAACTCGGACACGCTCATCCAGCCAACACCGCTCTCGTCATGCAGCAGAAAGATATATTTCACCCACAAGAAATCTCCTACGTCGCCCTACGCCAAAATTAAACGTTCCTGAAGTCATCGTTCTCTCTTCGGATGGTGAGAATGCCGGGCCAAGCGAAATTGGTTCATCAAGATCCAAGAAGAATACCATCAAGAAGCCCAAATTTCCGATGCGTGAGGTCCTGGAGATATCTTCATCAGATGAAGAGCCAGTACTTTCCAAGGCGCCGGGGAACGATGGCTCTTCTTGGCAGCGGGAGAATTCGAAATTGAAACAGGTGCGTCTCCCATTATGAAAATTTCAACTCCCTACTGACGGCAGACCGTTAGATAAACGAGCACCTAGAGAGGCAGGTCGCCCACCAACGTGCGCAACTTGAAAATTCAAGGAAGCGTCTCGAGGAGCAAAGACAAGAGCTTGTCGCACAATCTCGTGAAATCGATGCCAGCCATCAGGAGATCAAATTGCAGCAGGAGAAACTTGCTGCTTTGCAAGCGAAAGGCAAATCAACATGTGTTGTACGTTGTCCTTTTCGTGTTTTCTCATACTCCCTAACTCATTAATTCAGGATGCTACCGAGTTGGGCGACATGCTGTCTTGTGATACATGCGCTGTAGATTGCGAAGGAAGGAAGACGGTAGTTTTTGGATTTCGTTGAAGGATAAGTTTAGCCTGTTTAGGACAACGGAGCTCCTTGAGGATAGTGAACGGAGGGATTGCTTCGTCTGTCAGACGGTTCTCTCCGATTGAGAGTCGCTCGAGAGAGTAAGCGCAGATGGCGCAGGTGCAACCAAGTTGTCTCCAGGAGGATCATGCCAACTAGCAAGCAGATTTGAAGTGACGTTGATATGAATAAGCGATGCGCAATTCCAGAGGGATACAGGTAGCTCCGTCAAGCTGTTGTTGTGGGCATCAAGGATTTGTAGGCGCTGAAGGAGACCGATAGTGGGCAAAGAGACGAGTTTGTTGTTGCAGCAGGACAGGTGTATGAGATGGGAAAGTTCGCCGAGGGAGCCTGGGAGCGTCCGGAGTTCATTGTGGTCAAGTTTTAGGGTTTGAAGAGCATGGAGCTGAGAGTAATCGAATGCATCAAGAGACGAAAGTTTGGCGTAGGAGACATCAAGCAGTGTGAGGGTGTGCGATATTTGCGGGGGAGAGCTAGGAGCGAATTTGAGGAATGTGGTATTCATGTGGGAGGAGGCTGGGACCAATGGACAGATGAAGGGCATGGACAAAATTATGATCAGCATAGACGATTTACAGTTTGGGTAGGTTGTGGGCGACGGAAATGTCGGTTATGTTATTTCTTCGATAGTCAAGTAACTGTAGGTTGACAAAATTCCTGCATTCTTCAGGTAACTTGACCGCCCGCTTCCCAATCAAAATCAAGGGCTCGAGAGTAGTGAGTCGACCAATTTCCTCTGGAAGTTCAGTGATCATGTTGGAAGACATGTCGAGCTCAACAAGACAGGGCAGCTGACAGATGACGCTAGGTACGTTCACGAAGTTGTTGTTTGAGATGTTTAGGAAGTTCAAAAACTTGAGGCGGGGGAAATACCAGGGCAATTGCTCTATCCTGTTATTCTGGAGCTTCAAGAGTGAGAGCTCAGGTATGCGGTCGAGACCAGCATCGTCCAAGTCCACGATGCGATTACAGCAATATCGAGGGGGCATGTGCGTTTGAAAGCCTTGGGGTTCCCTTCGAAAAGCGTCTTACGGATGATAAGATGAGGGATATTGCCTCCATCCTGGATCCCGATGGGTGTGTTTTCTACTGATGTCTTTGGCACCGTTTCGTCACTATGATCCCTTAGCTACTGGGAAGAGGTCGTTCCTCAGGCCTTGAGCCTGTAAAGACTGTTATTGAACAAATTGAAGTTGTATCATTAGCACTCATCTTGGTAGTATGTGTCTACCGAACGCTTGGGAGTTGCATGCTATCGGCGATTGATGAGTGTTTAGAGCTGTATAGTGCTCGACTCTGTTTGTCCGCTTCCGCTTGGAGTTTTAAACCTGAAACCTGAAAGCTCACGCTACCTAGTGATCCCACAATCATGCCCCACCCGTCAGCATCTGAGGAAGGTGAATATCACAGAGGGAATACTGTATTCTGCGAATGAATCTTCTGAGCCATTCAGAAATGCGGCTACTCGTCGCTAAGGCTCGCCAGCGGAATTCCGAGGATTTCTGGTGGATAGGGTTGGATAGATGTTTCTTTCTGTGGGAGCATCCAAGATACAATTTGCCACTGGGATAACTTCAACTGAATTGCGTTCACTTGAAAGAAATGGTCACGCGACCATTAATGGCTTCTAACATCCATCGAATCAGTCAGGAGTAGATTCTTATTGCAACAGCGTGCTCCAGGTCCCCGCGGACGACGCTTTGATTTGATTTGTGTTTCTGTTTGACCTCCATATGCGATTGTGCCTCATCGGTAGTTATCAAGTTGCGGACCGACTTGTGCGCCCAAACTACGCTCTCCACCGAGGCTACCCCCAATATTATTTGTCATACCTCAACAGTGAGCACATATTTCCTAGCCAGCCGATGCAGGGTAACAGTGCTCACTGTGACAAAGTGTCCAGATTCTCAGCCAACGGCGTGAAGCGGTATGAACGCGCATTCGACGTGAAAGCATCAGCGCAGTCAATTGCACGCAGTTCGGCATACCCTGTCAGACTTCGGAACAAATCAGCATAACAATTTTACCTTTGTGATGATGGGATCATTGGTGTCGGGCGACAAGGACACTGTATGCATCATTGATGTATCTCCGTGTCTCTTGTTGTTCTACTTCCCATAGAATTTGAAGTCCTAGATTTATTTCTAAACCTTCTCGGCGGAGTTTCGACAAAGTCTGAAATTTGGAAGAGAAATGTGTCTTCGACCATGGCTCGTTTGAAACACGAGACGAGCACTACTGTATACTTTACAAATTCAGCGCGATATTTTAAAGGACAAAGCCGCATACCACGATGAGGAGTTGCTCCAGCGAGTTGCTGTGTTGGGATCCTTATAAGGCGCTGAACGCACCAAACGCAGGCGTCGATCCTCATTACACATATCTCGTGCGAAGTGACCCGCTGCCAAATCCATGGCTACTGCATTGGCTGAATTCTAGTCTCGTTATCTTCGCTTCACCTTGAGTGATTTCCGCACAGGTTCGGGTCGGACTACGAAATCTACGTTTTCGAAACTATAGAAGAAGTGGTGTTAGACAGGCGGAGTGTGAAAACATCGCACATCGGCTTGTCGGCACAAGAAGTGCTGTCACAACCTCAAGGAAAGTCATACATTGATACATGTAGTGCTTCCCGAATACTAGTAGATTATATAAAAGCCATAACGTCTCGATGACCCCCAACCGCGTGCATGATGAGCTTTGCTCTTTGGACGCTCCTTGCGTCATCCCTGGTTGCCGCACAGGTCTTTGACCTTTCTGAGCTACAGTGGACGCTCAAGAACCAAAATGGTTCTATTGTCGTGCCCGGCTCCTTACCCTCACAGGCTCACCTTGATCTTTTTAAGGCTGGTATCATCAATGACCCATTGCTCGGTATAAACGGTGCGTCGTGCAACTTGCCAATACATCATTCATTTGCTCATTCATCGCAGAGTTCACGGAAAGATGGGTTATCAACGACAACTGGACGTACACCGCGGACTTGACTCCATTCACCCAAAATCACCAGAGTGACGCGTCTAAGAGGACACTCATTGTTTTCTATGGAATTGACACCATTGGTAACATTGTCTGTGGTGGTGTTCACGTTTAAATCTCTCCCTGTTTTGACGCCTATGATCTAGACGTTTGCTGGCTACCCCGTGTTTTGGGTCAGTAACCAGTTCCGGCGTTACAGCTTTGACGTCTCAGACTTCTTGAATTCTTCTATTGGAGACGACCACAACCTGACGATCGCGCTCGAGAGCGCATGGCATTACGGACTGAATGTGACAACGCAACCAGATTCCGAATACTTTCCCAATACCCCAACTGTGACCACTTCGGATAATGTATGCATGTAGGTTTGTCTCTGAAGGCAGCTCTAATTTTTTTATTCAGTTTGAATATCCTAATGTCCGTCCGTGGATCCGCAAGATCGATTCCGACTTTGGCTGGGATTGGGTGTGCCTCATTATTCTTTTCAATTTATGCGACTTTCTCAATACCAATAGGGTCCGGCTTTCGTTCCTAGCGGCATCTTCAAACCAGCCTACCTTGTGACGATTTCTGATTCTGACAGTCAAGATCCAGTTGCTCATGCCACACCATCCGGCCCTGTATCAAGCAGTTCCATTATTTTGGACGAAACTTGTCTTGATATTTACAAGCGCGGCCAAAATTCATCCGTTGCCCCTGATGAATCTGCAGATTGGATTATCAACGTAACGTTTGCCATTCGCTCAATGAAAGCATTCGAGCACCCGACTGTCACTCTGTCCATCCCAGAACTCGAGCTCACATGGGAGCCGTTGAATCTCAGTGCTATTCCTGCCACCGTCGGTCTGAACATATACATGAGTGTCAATTGGTCTATTCCAGACCATATTCCTGAAAGATGGTATCCACTTGATCTTGGTAACCCCAAGCGCTACAACATCACCGTCACTTTGGACCCATCTCCGGGTAAGGGCAGCAATGGGTCCAGTGCTCAATCGATCACTCAGACTATCATTACTGGCTTCCGCACCATTCAACTATTGCAAGCTCCCTACTCTGAAGAGGAGATTACATCGCGAGGTATTACTCCTGGTGACCAATGGCATTTCGCCATCAATGGAAAGGCGTTCTACAGCAAAGGAACGAACATAATCCCTTTCGATCCCTTCTACTCGCGCATAAAACCCGAGGCAGCTCATTGGGTTCTGGAGAGTGCTGTCAAGAGTGGCCAAAACATGGTATTACAATTTTGATGGTCACAGCAGACTAGCTTAAGATGATTTCCTCCCTAGCTTCGTGTTTGGGGTGGCGGCATTTACCAGCCATCCGATGCTACGACTGATGGGGGGTTGTATAGCTTCTACGGTCTTTGTGACGAGCTCGGTATATTGGTGTGGTCGGAGCTCATCTTCTCCGATTCACTATACCCCATCAACGGCTACTTGCTGGACGGAATTGAGCATGAAGTGGGCCAGAACGTTCGCAGGGTTAACAAGCACCCAAGCAATGTGCAATGGGCTGGTGGCAACGAAATCGAGGGTATCGCAATGGCAGCCAACGCTTCCCTTGCTAATGGAACGCATTACTTGGATGAGGTCCGCAATATATACCTTGGAAAGAAAACTGGCTAATTGATTTTCGCTCCACAGTTCGTCTACTTGTTCCAAGAACACTTACATGATGTTGTGATTTCTGAGACGCACTCTGTTCCGTACACCGACTGTTCGACAACTCGCGGTATTCTGAGTCTCGATCCATATATCCTTCGTTTTGCAAATGGCACCCCAGGACATATCTATGGGAATACTGGCGCGTTCTTAGTTAGTTCTGATCGGGCGGCTTTCTAATACCTCCATCACAGAACGATACAACTACAATGCCTCGGAAGCATTCGATCTGACGACGTACCCTGTTGGTCGGTAAGTCCAAGCCCCAACCTTTTTACGCCGTCGAACTGAAGAAAGGACTACAGATTTGTCAATGAATTTGGGTGCGCAGCAGTCATTCATGAAAGGAGCTACACTGATACTGGATACTGTACAGTTTCCACTCCATGCCCTCGATTTACAGCTGGAATGAGGTCCTCGAAAATCCCGAAGATTACGCATTCAACTCCTCCGTCGTGATGTCCCGTAATCATCATCCTCCTGCCGGCAATCTCTCGTGGCCGAACCCCAATGCGCCTCAGGGCCAGTACCAGATGAGCAGTGCTGTCGAGCTCTGGCTTCCCACTCCTGGAACTTCAGACTCGAACCAGACCTTTGCCCAATGGTGCTGGAGCACCCAGCTTTTCCAGTCCATGAATATGGTTGCCGAGATCGCATGGTACAGGCGCGGTGCTGGTTTCGGCGAGAACAACCTCGGAAGCTTGGTTTGGCAACTCAACGACATCTGGCAGGGCATCAGTTGGTCAGCCATTGAATACTCTGGAAGATGGAAAGTCCTTCAGTACGGCTTGGCGACTGCCTACTCCCCTGTCGTCATCAATCCCTTCTGGTTTCCAGGGAATGAGTCGCTCACCATATTAGCTACGTCTGACCGCTGGTACACGGTTAACGGCACTGCGCAGTTGGCATGGTATGACTGGTGTGGAAATTTGATCAGCTCGATGACCAAACCATTTTCCATCCCAACTCTGAACAACTCGCTAATTTACGAGGGAATGGGCCTTGATGCCATCATACCCCTCGGTCACGGCGCCAAGGACGTCTGGCTCCTGATGAACGTGACCGCTACCGTGGATAACAAACTTGTGACCAGCGAGTCCTACGTATGTCCTTTCTTTTTCCGGTATGAACAAGTGCTGATAAGTACTTTGCACATCAGTTCACTCCGGTGTCGCTCGCCTACTCCAACCTCGTCGACCCACAGGTCGCTGCAACCGCAGGTGACAACTATACGTTCACATTATCTGCCAAGGGCGGCGTAGGTGTTTGGACATGGCTCGATCACCCTTCAGGGACGATTGGGTACTTCCTTGATCCCACGACTGGGCTTCCTTCGAACGGCTACTACCTCATTCCTGGTATCGATCGCACTGGTAAGCCCGTTTCCCTATATCGCTGTCGCATAGTTCATTGCAATTCGCCACAGTCCAATTCATACCTACTACGAAACTTATGACTGTTAAAAGTCCTGATCCCGCCGACTTCGTGGTGAGGTCGTTGTGGAATAACACTCATATCTAAGGCGCAGTCAAATTGTGCACTTACTAGTTCTGCAAACGCCAGGTATGTAATTCACAATTAACTGTATGTCCGAATGAATGACATTCACTTCGGTAGTGCAGAGACGAACTGGTATAAAAAATTGTACAACCATTAATATGCATAACAAGGGCGTGCAGATAATATATACGTGTTTAAATGCAAATGCAGTACAGTGATGCAGCGGAGGAGTAAAAAGAGAGATAGAAATCACAATAAAAAGGTCAACAGCGAGATAACAACGAAGTTATGAGATGAAGAGTCTGTTCGTCAATACCCTCATGGCCCTCTAGAGCTGTCATAATGGCGGATGACTTGTCAGACAGTTTCTTGAGAGCTAGACATGCAACAGCGTTCTCAAGCCGCAAGGAAAGCGAATCGAGGTGCATCATGATCTCAAGATCAGATGTTTTCTCGTTCATCGGGGGGAGAAGCAAGTTCGGGTCACCATACATCACCGTAGGTTCCGAAACGTCTTCGTCGGAGAGAGGCTCCAATGGAAGGTCAGACACATGCTCCTTCTGTTCGAGGCGAGGGCGAAAGATGCGACCCGAAGTCAGGGCCTCAATACGCAGGCATAGCATAGCTAAATCTCTGACTTGAGCGATGCTCAGCTGAACTCGAGCTGTTGATGTAGAGGTGCTCAGATGCGACCCAGATGCATCTAAGTCCTGACGGCCTAAGAGGGCTGCTGGGTAGACGAGGGAAACCACCTCCGGAATCTCCAGCCCCTTCAACTTCACTTCCCCGGCAGGGACAAGGGCTATCTGCATTTGCCGAATCGCCTCGATAGCCTGAGCTGGCTGACACTCTGAGTACTCCGTGTCCTGGCCATTTTCGAAGATCCTGGCATTCATCTCGCGAACGACATCGGCGCTGCACATGATTTGCCCACCCAGGGCGATCCCGCTGATACGAGCGGCTCGGATGGGCATGGGCCCAAAGTAGTCCATGCGACCAGTGATTGGATCTGGTTCACATACTGGAATACCGCAGTGGACCCCCATGCGGACTGAAAGTCCACGTGCAAGAAGTTGTCCATGCTCATCATACACCTCTTTACCTTCGGGGCACTCCAATATCTCCAGCGGCCAGGATTCGCGGAGAAGTTGCAGCTGGACGATGAGGCACCACCAAACCGCGGCAAGGGTAGTCGGAAAGGAGCACATGAATGCATCGCCTTCCGTCTTGACAACGTAACCACCGCAGGTTCGAAGATGTCGCCGCAACAGGTTATTGTGAATACGCATTGCTGTGGGCATGCCTGCATTTGCTTCCCATAACTGTGTTGAATTTCGGATGTCGGTGAATACCAAGCAGAGATGCCCAGTGGGCGGTGAAACCTCTCCTTCTAAGCGAGCAATGGTGCGATCAACGATATCTGCTTTCTTCCCTGCCCTCTTTTTGTTGATAGAGGTGTAAACATCTGGATCCACGAGCGAGTCTGTTATGGGTTGTCGAGAGCGGAAGAGGTCGGAGACGCATATTACCATGATCATGGTGTTTCCGTCCGCACCATAGCTTATGGCAAAGTCACGTAGCTTCTGTGCCGCAATCATTGGGTCAGCTTCCGAGCGAGCGATATCGACTGCGGTCTGGTAAGATATATACTGCCACAATCCGCGGTTGCCGATGATCACGAACTCGTCGAGCTCAGTTAGCGGGCGCTTGTAAATAGAGGGTCGCGCGTTGACAACGGGAAAGTCGTGGTAATATCCAAAAGCTCGAGACGTATCGACTTCGTCATGGATGAGCCCCGTCGGCGATATCCAGCCCTCTGCGAGCCGGATGCGCTTCGCCTCATCCCGGTCATAAGGGTCATGATTTTTGGAAATGAGTTCTGCATTCCCTTGGCTCGAGATGACAGCAAGGGCATGCCCGACGTTAGCAACATACAGCGTTCTGCCGACCACGTAAACCACGATGCCAGAGGCTCCTTGTCGGAGGTAAGAAGAATCGGGTCCAGAAGGACCGGTGGTAGATGCGCTGACTTGGGACATCTTACGAGATGGCTGCGAGTAGAGCTTGTCGTGGAGCTGTCTGTTTAGCTTTAGGAATGTGCGCCTCAATGCGTCCTCTACGTCATCCTTTCGCTCCCCCTTCTGGTCTTTCTTCAGCTGAGCAAGCTGCTCGGTAAAGACAGAGGCGTAATTGTCGTGCAGGTACTTCGACAGAACATTGTTGCCGGGAGAAGCTTTAGTACGCCCAAACATTGCGAACAGTGCCTCATCCTTCTTGCCTCGAAACTCGGGCAGGACGAGATCGAGCGTGGTTAGATACCCATTCCTCCCAATGGTGTCGGCAATGCCATAAGACATTCCGTTAACTTCCGTCTGAGAAGTACGAACACGTCGTTCGTCAGAGTCTTCGGGAATATTGGGAAGGAAAGTGGTCATGACATCCATCAACCCGAGCACACGGAGCTGAGATAGTCGAGAGAAGTCGGAAAGTACCCTCCCATGTTCATCCAACACGCGCTTTCCATCGTTGTTCTGCTTGAGATCTAATTTCTTATTCCCTGACAGGTTAAGGTACTTCAAGTTACGATTGAAATTCCTGCCGCCGCCGTGAGCAAACCAGTCATCTACGTTCAAACGAACGAAACATACCAGTTCCAATCGAACTCCCAATTATGAATGTTATACCTCAACAGGTTACTGCCGGCGTCAATGATGGTCAGACTGGGAATTTTGCCCAGTTCAGCGGGAAGCGTCTGGAATTTGTTCCCATTCAAGAACAACACCGACAATCTGGTCATTTTCACGAGGTCTTCGGTGGGGATACTCGTTAACTGATTGCCACTAAGGTACAATTCCTCCAGCTGCTGTAGATTGCGAAGGAAGGAAGTCGGTAGTTCTTGGATTTCGTTGAAGGATAAGTTGAGGACACGGAGCTCCTTGAGGATGGTGAACGGAGGGAGTGCTTCGTCTGTCAGACGGTTCTCTCCGATTGAGAGTCGCTCGAGAGAGTAAGCGAGAGGCGGGAGTGCTCGGCCAGGTGCGTTGTGTATTGACATAGTGTACGTGGCATTTGAGGGCTTTCTTGGAATGTGGCCGGCTCGGGAGGGTGATGATGATAAGGGGATCTCGAGAGTTATTCCAGACGGCGCAGGTGCAACCAAGTTGTCTCCAGGAGGATCATGCCAACTAGCAAGCAGATTCGAAGTGACGTTGATATGGATAAGCGATGCGCAATTCCAGAGGGATACAGGTAGCTCCATCAAGCTGTTGTTGTGGGCATCAAGGGTTTCTAGACGCTGAAGAAGGCCGATAGTGGATGGCAAAGAGACGAGTTTGTTGTCGCAACAGGAAAGGTGTATGAGATGGGAAAGTTCGCCGAGGGAGTCTGGGAGCGTCCGGAGTTCATTGTGGTCAAGTTTCAGAGTCTGAAGGGCAGGGAGCTGAGAGAAATCGAATGCGTCAAGAGACGAAAGTTTGGCGTAGGAGACATCAAGCAGTGTGAGGGTGTGCGATATTTGCGGGGGAGAGCTAGGAGCGAATTTGAGGAATGTGATATCGTTGTGGGACGCGTCCAGAACTGAGAGGCTGGGACCAATGGACAGATGAAGGGCGTGAACAGAATTATGATCAGCATAGAGGATTTGAAGTTTGGGTAGGTTGTAGGCGACGGAAATGTCGGATATGTTATTTCTTCGACAGTCAAGTAACTGTAGGTTGACAAGATTCCTGCATTCTTCAGGTAACTTGACCACCTGATTCCCAATCAAAATCAAGCGCTCGAGAGTAGTGAGTCGACCAATTTCCTCTGGAAGTTCGGTGATCATGTTGAAAGACATATCGAGCTCAACAAGACAGGGCAGCTGACAGATGACGCTAGGCACGTTTACGAACTTGTTGTTTGAGATGTTCAGGAAGCTCAAAAACTTGAGGCGGGGGAAATACCAAGGCAACTGCTCTATCCTGTTATTCTGGAGCTTCAAGAGTGAGAGCTCAGGTATGCGGTCGAGGCCAGCATCATCCAAGTCCACGATGCGATTACACGACAGGTCGAGTCGATGTAGGCTGGTAGAGTGCCGAACACTTTGAGGCACTTTCTTCATCGCCATGCTGGAAAGTTTGAGATCGCGGAGGGTTGTGCAGGACTGTATAAAATCCAGGGGTATCTCAACCATTGGATTGCGTGAGAGATTGAGATACACGATCGAGCCGGCGTTTTTATGGAGGACGATGGGTATGGTGGGTAGACTACAGCCTGTCAGGTCGACCAGGTCGAATGCGTCAAAGGTAAGCTCCTCAGCCTGAAAGAAAGGGGTCAAGTCAGATTGTAATGTTTTCCTTGGACAACTTACTGCTGGGCCGAGGAGTTGACTTTTGTAAACGAATTTCATAAGGAAAGTCATGTCTTCTGCACCGAGAAAAACAAGACTATCCGCTTGGTCATATCCCGCCTGCTCCAACCGGCGAATGACAATGGCAGCTGGCCTCTCGGTAGGCGCCAATACACGCTCTGACAACAGTGAGAAACACAAGCTAGCGCGCACAGCGATAAGACGTACCTCGTCCCCTCTCCTTGAGATACAATTTATGTGTCTCACGCTCCTTGTGCGCAAATAGCTTCTGGTTCAGCAACGGGGTGAGCTCCGCAACGGTGGAGTGTATCGAGATAGGGGCAACGTGATATGATCCGTCCGCGCGATATATTCGAACGCGGACGCGGTCATTGCTGCCGCGAGAGGGCATCTTACGCGGGTGGTTGCTCTTCCGACGGGATTTGCGTTTCGAACTAATTCCCGAGCTATTGAAAGACGATGTGGCATCTCTTGTGCTCTCTTCGGAGCTTGAGTCGCCACCTTTGTCTACCTCCTCCTCACCGTTCTCGACAGCCCAGCTTTCTGGAGCGGTCCACAGAGGTGTTTCATGGTCATTTACTCCAGGTATGTTTACCTCCTCTGGTCCAACTGAAGTGGCCTTGCTCTTCGGAGACAGCTTTCGAAAATCGATGCAAGCCATTCGCTTGCTGGTAGGAGAGGTGGTGGAAAACGGATGTGGATTGCAGAACACGAAGGTGGAGAGTGTAGGTGATGGGGGCTGCTGGAAGCTACTTCCAGAGGTACTGGCAGTGCTTGGATCAACCGTACTTGATGGAGAAATGTTCGATGGTGCGATGTTCTGCCCGGAGAGGGACGGATTGACGATACCTTCCATGTGCACAATTGAATCGAGATCGATTTTCATCAATTCACCATCCTTCGTGGGGGACAATTGAGGACTTGGTGGAATAGGAAGTGGTCGTTCCTTTTGTTGTCGCCCCTTCTCCTTTTTGTCTTTCTTGAGAACTGGTGAGGAAGGTGGGACAACGGGGTTCATGAAAGTTTCTGTTGAAGCGGAGGCACAGGAAGAAATTGAGGTCATCTGGGATGACATGCCTGTGTCTGATGAGAGCCTACCCCGGCTGCGCTTCCTGAGCATATCGGTGAACGTGAACTTCCTCATTTTGCCTCTGCGGAGATCGCCCGAACTTGTTTGCTCGCGTAAGGTGTAGTCGGAAAGCGGCTGGCCATAGAAGTCTGAGATGATTTGTGAATCGGCTCCTCCACGGTTTGGGTAAACAATGTTGCTAGAACTTCCTTGCCGAGAAGAGGTGAGGGATGAGAATGACGCCTTGCTCAAACCCAGAGAACGTTTGATAAGGCTGGGCGAAGTAAACTAGAATGAAAGGAATGTTCAACTTTGTTCATCAAGACATCAAAGACAAGATGCGGTGCACGCTGTGCACGCGGTGGATCACGAGGGGGCGGAAAGACTCACAGGCTCTTCCGTAAGAAAGGGGGCAATCTCTGGATGGTCGGGAGATTCTGGTTTCAGAAAGTCTGGAGACACAAAACGTTGATGCGAGAATTGGATTGTGGCATCCTGTTCTGAAGAAGATGATGGTTCGGCAAGAATCAACTCTGAGTCAGACCCATGGTCATTCGAAGAAAGGTAAATGGCATTCATGAGCGAATGATTAGAGGCTTCTGGCCAGACACTCTATTTGGTGATTCCTAGAGCTGCCAGTGGAGGATGCGCGCTGGCCAACCTGGCGTCGACCTGAGAGTGGGTCTAAAAGAGAACAGAGATGAATGAAGATCAGAAAGAAAGTGAGGACAGATTTCTCACCAAAAGGCGTAACGAGATTAATTACAGGACTCCCAGCTCAGGACGGGCTGGATCCCAGGACTTTCAAACTACCCAACAGCCTTTGCACAGGCGTCTGCCCGAGAACGATATTAATATTATTCCGTTCCCCATAATCACTTCCTTTTTGGGTTCTTTACAACACCCGTCGGAGTAACTGTCGGAATTCTCCGGTACGGAGCCTAATTATCCATAAATGGTATGTTACCCCGGTTTCGGTCCAGGCCGATGGGGCTTGGCTCTGAGAGTTGCACCGCAACTCAAGAATAACTGTGACACTTGAGCTCACCCCAACTACTGCGGGCTTCATCGACATCACGACCATGTCTACCACAACGACGACCTCATCGACGTCGTCTGTATCGTCCTCCGCCACTGCTTCTGGTTCAAGCACTACCGTTCAACTACCCTCAAGCCTTAAAGTAGGCGGTTTATTCTAGGTCTTACTGCCTAACCTTAATTAATTTACCCAGGTCGTCGGCATAATTCTCGCAGTAACGAGTGGCTTGTTGATTGGCTCTAGTTTCGTCTTCAAGAAGAAGGGCTTATTGCGCTCGCAGGCCGGGCATGCAGCAGGCGAAGGTGTCGCGTACCTCAAATCCGTGAGTGCCATCTCCACCACCCTCAGCCTGTTATTGATATTTGCTGCCAAAGCCATTATGGTGGATAGGCATGACAAGTGAGTTCTTGTATCCTGCTACTTGCACTGTGCATAATACGTGGATCGTCAAGTGATGATATTTGGAGAGTTGTGTAATTTTGTTGGTATGTCAATCGAACTTTAACTCTATTCTAGGCTAATCCTGCAAAGCATATGCGTTTGTTGAAGCGCTTATTGTGGTGTGTACTGAGACACGTCATTCTCTGTCATATCTTCACTATGACGTTTCAAGACTCCTATGGGCGCACTATCTGTTGTAATATGTGCCATCCTATCATCCATCTTTCTCAACGAGAAACTCACCTTTTTCGGATGGCTGGGTTGTGCCCTCTGTATTGTAAGTATCACTAATCCCTTGTCTCTACGTGTACCGACGTCTGCCAGATTGGTTCCACTATCATTGCTCTCAACGGTAAGCACCACACCGAACGAGTACCATATACCAAAGTTAATTCTGGTGCAAAAGGCCCACAAGAGCAAACACCCGGTGAGATAGACCAATTTAAGTTGCTCTTCTTGGCACCTGGTTTCCTCGGGTACATATCTGCCCTGATGACCATTGCCCTCTCCATTATCTTTTACTTTGGACCTAAGTCAGTCATGTTTCACATGTTATTCCTCCGTTTATCTTTTCCTTTCTAGATACGGCAAGGACAACATGCTTTGGTACATATCTGTGTGCAGCACTATTGGCGGCATCAGTGTAAGTGTTACGACTGGGCTCGGTGCAGCCATAGTCACCTCCATCATGGGATCCAATCAGGCAAGTTGTTGTTATTCTTTTAACGTACATTATTTGATGGTACTACAGTTCACACACTGGTTTATCTACTTTCTAATGGCTTTTGTGGTGATAACACTACGTGCGTCATTAATATGCCTTCATTTCGCTGTACTAAGGCGACGCAGTAACGGAAATTTATTACCTGAATGTTGCACTTGCGTTATTCAATACTGGTGAGTGAAAAATTAATTATGTGTGCTTAGACTCAAGTGTTCCACATGGCAGCTATGGGTAAAGTCTTTTTCCATCAACACTCACTGCCTAACTGATCTGATCTGACCCGATCACAGTAACGCCCACCTACTACGTTTTATGTACGTGACCAGCGCCCAATCACGTTAGAGTCTGATTGACACTAACCCCTTTGAACAGTTTCATTTTGTTCAATGGTCACAACCATCGTGCGCGCAGCTACAATCATCATATCCGCCTGATCGCTCACGCGTCATTACAGGTTCTCTTCAAAGGGCTCAGTTCCTCTGTCTCGCAAATTCTTACCCTTGTCCTGGCCTTCCTCACCATATGCGTCGGGATTACAATCCTCCAAATGTCCAAGATTGACCCAACGAAGCTGAAGCTTGATCGGCGGTCAACCATGCTCCTTCAAGCCTCCCGCGCACCCATAGAAGATGCCGAGGAGAAGGGTATTACCGGTATGGAAGATCCCGGCATCGAAGCGTTGCGTGGCACGTTCGGCACCATGAGTAGCATCATCCGCGCCCGTTCAGCACGGAAGATGAGCCAATCAAGCAGGCACGCGAGTTCCTCTCTCCGGGGGCGTCCAGACGGCCTACCTTCCACTCACGAGAATAACGCGTATGATGGGTTGACACGTCATCAGCTGTATGATGCCCCTGTGCCGCGGCTGTCCGAGACAGATCGCGCGTCGTCGTTTTCGTCTGGATCAACAGCACCATACAGCCCACGGAGACCAGCCATCAAATTCGGATCACAGGATCTTGTGCATTCGTACCGCCCTCCAGGTAGTGGAGATGCGGAAGCCACGCATGAGCACAGGGACGCGGTGCGCTCCACACCATCGATACAGACAAAACCGTCATTCCAGTACCCTCCACCACCAAGCACAGACTCTTCATCATCAGCACATGGTCACGGTAGTTCGCAGTCGCTATATGTACCGCCGCGTGCCAATGATGAGCCACCAGCACCCACCGTGTCGACGATGTATCATAATCCAATCAAGAGTGATCCATTCGAAACACCAACAACTCCCACGATGACTGCATTCCCCTCGTCATCTGACATGCTGCCACATAACTCTCCTCCGCGAAGCTACCGGAGCCAGGAGGATATACGCCCCGCAGAACGCACACGACGTGGCTCTTCAACAGGTCAGCCGCGGCGATACCCGAGAGGGTTAGATGACGAAGAAGAGAGCATAAGCCTATGGGAGCAGCACTCACCTGTGCAGGAGATATCCGAAGATGAAGATTCATCGCCCCCGGTCCAGGGAATCAGACTGGTGAAACCTTCTAAAACATGGATCTGATGGGGGGGTGTACGATCAGATACGGACTGCTTTTTACTACTAGACAGCTTGGACTGATGGAGTTGTTGTATCTATTTGCATGTGGACTTGTGCGCAAGCTTCTGAATAACGGGTGGAAGCATATGACGAGATGAATTTCACCATAGTGACACATTCATTAATTGCAAACAGGATTAGGGCGCAAGTATAGAAAACCCACGCGACTTGTGCAAGTGGGGGGATATCGATAGGATATTCATTGTGAAAGCCGTATGCAATGGCCACGGATGACCGCAACTTGCGTTCTATTGTGCTACAATAAGCAAATATAACCAAGTCGGTACACTAATCATGCGGTTTGAAAATTTTGTTGGTCTGTATGGTTAGAGTTTGGGTAGCTCGTCCGATTCGGAGGACGCCCGACGTTATTTCATCGTAAATACACATTAACCACTACAAGCAAGTCATCTAACCAAACTCAACTTTGTCCCAAATCATGTGAACGAATAATTTTTTTTTTGAGAATTAAACTTTCTGGAGTCCCTTTGTGTTGGGTAACGACCCCAGTGGCGGGTTCTTCCCCATCTCGGAACGTCACTCAGGGTAAGGTATCTTGGTTTTTGGAAACGACAAGTTGTAGGGTAACTATGACATGGCGGAAGACGACAACAGGTTGCGATATATGGCGTGGGTATGAGCGTACTTTGTGCAACAGAGCGGGCGAGTCTATACAGCGCTGTTGATGGCATCGACGAGGATGTTGTGGTAGTCCCCACCCGCCTGCCACATAGCATACCCCAGCAGCCCAGTGTTGGCGATGAATGTGCCTTTAGCTTCGAAGGATTTTGCATTGTCGTAAGAAATCATAACCTCAGACGTTTCATTGTAAACGTAGGGCTACCAAGTCCATCAGAAACAGAAATAATCCCTTATTCAAAGGTATACGCACCGTCTGGCTGCACGAGTCAAACCGATAGTAGATACCTTCGGCATTCGTACCTTCCGAGTCAAGGAACCCACCGTCAACAAGTCCCCAGAAATTAAAGGTACCTCCGGATCCTTGGTAAACACCACAGGAATCCGCGCCCCCGGTGTTATCCCATGCGTCCCCCACGGGTTGATTAGATGAATTAAATGCGGGGTAAGCGGCTAGCGTCTTTGTGCCCGACACGAACGCATCGGAGGGTTTGACGCTGAATGAGTGGCCGTACGATGCAACACCTAGGACGATCTGGTCGAGGGGCATGCCTGCATTTGACCAGGCGTTCACTGCGGAAGCAGCTGAGCCTTGCTGGTAAGATGAGCTTGCACAGGAATCGTAGAGTGGGGCGTTAGGGCCGACAGCGGAGGACCATGAACCCCAGATGTCATAGTCCATGATCGCAATATAGTCAAGAACCTTTGCAAAGGCAGTGACGTTAGTCGACGCTTTGCCATTGGAATCAAGAAATGGTGTCACAGACACCGCTGCCGAGATGGTGAGATTAGAGCAGTCTTCACGAAGTTCTTGGAGAAAGGAGAGAAAGTTGGCGGTGTCTTCAGAGTCGACGACATTACAGCCAATGCCTTGTTTGTTTGGATACTCCCAGCTAGAACAAAAGTGGGTCAGAAATATTCATGTGATGGGCGACCATGCACACATACTCGAAGTTGATACCGTCTAAATCATACTTTTCGACAAAATCTACCACCGTGTTGACAAATGCAGTGCGATTCTCCGCTGTTGCGACGTTGGAAGAAAAGTATATGCTACCACCCCAACCTCCAATGGCAATATGGGCTTTAACACCCTGACATATCATTGGCTCAGCAATCAAACATGTACACGAGTGATCATTCTTACGTGTGCATGTGCTGCTGACACAAAGGCGGGAAGCATGGAGCCATCTGAGCCTTCTAATGATATGTTATTCACATCTGACGTGGTTGTTCTGCAAATCGTCGTCGTCATTAGAAGGTCTGCCACGGTATGGCGACTTGGACCTACGCAAAAGAATAGTACATCGTGTTGTACTTGTCCCAACTAATCGCGGAAATGGGGTATCCGTTGGTAGCATGCCAGCCAGCGTACCACGCACCAGCAACCTTGGCCTGGGCCACATGAGCAGAAGACAGGAGCGCAAGGGAAGCAGCAAGGTGCAGCAACATGGCGAACGACGCTGAAAAAAAGGTTTTCGTACGCAACGAAAATGACCTTAGTCCTTACATTTCCTGCTCTTATACTAGAGCTGAGTGACACCATGGCTGGCGATGGCTAGGATCCGAGTAAGTGCAGAGATGCACCCGAGAGAAGCGTTCATAGTAGTCTCAAGACGAGATTGAAAAAAAAAGACCATGCTCGTAATGACATGCACCGACGACATGAAGCAGCCTGTACAGGGCTTGAACTTGAACTGCAAGTTGAATACGCCGTCTTTAACTCGAACTATACCCCGACATAGCACTCACCAGACTTCCAAGTGGTTACACGGGCCGAACATGACAAGTAATTTCGCTTCAGGTACTTGCTCCAAGTGGTCCCTAGCGGTGCAGCCTAACGGTCGGGATATTCGGTACAGTCTAGTACAACCTTTTACAAATCAATATTAGTGTCGATTGTCATGCCGGCGACGTTACGAACTCAAGAAGGCAACACAGCCACATCGTAGGGGAAGTGGACATTGGCCAACCCACTGGAAATGTTTGTACTGATGCGGCTGGACCTAATAAAAATTTTGGCGAGGGTGCTACCCCTGTCATACGTTCGCGTACGTGGTTGAGTCTGGGTCCAACTCTCACTATATACTTTTTCTATATGGACGTTTCCAGTGGAGGCGTCACCCATATGGAAATAATATTCGAGACTACCGGCCACCGGTATGGTGGTCATACATACCCGCCTTTTTTATCGGATCTTATTTATGGTCGGGGTTAAAGTGCTTCAGCTCATGTACAGGGGTCATCGACACCAACGAGCTATTGACCGAATACATGAGGTATAAGTGGAACGAAAGCATAACTATGCAGATGTGACGAGCATACAATAAGAGTGGACTATGACCGTTTGTCCACAGATCGTTTTCGACCTGGCCTAATCACTTTTGGACTCCCTGTATTGATTTCGGGTGGCGGAGAGCCGCTTCCTCGGGGAATCAGCGACCGGCGCTTCCTCATTCCACGACGCGACTCTAGTGGATACTCGCATTTCAAATGCCTACGAGCGCACTGACTGGGAAACAAAGACACGAAAGTCAGCCAAGTGTCGAAACAACTGATGGTGGCGCGGATATCAGCGAATCAAAACAACCAATCAAGTAAATCATTTCCACGCCGATAAGGCGTGAATAACCCATTTTGAATGGGTACAGGGCAAAATTATATTGTGTCACTCACTTGCATGTCCTGTCTTTACTACCCGGCACGGGTGGTCCACATGCAATTTTCCGGCCTCGGCAAAATAGGCATGCAAGCGCCGGTTTCTTATCCATCGATCGTTTGGGGTGCGGTGGCGGCGATATCTGCCTCGGCGACGGTGAACGTTGATAAGGGGATCCCGTCCTTCCGCCATGCGGCGTTTCACTTGGCGAGTGGAATTGTTGTTGGTTGGTGTGAATGAATGCTGGACTCGATGACTCCACCTCCACAAACATGTATGACTGGCTAGGCACTGTCATCGGTGTTTCCGATGCATCACGATGCGAAGTAGCCACGATATGAGGCGAGCATGGTGAGGGTGAATGTGACATTGTGTCCTGAGGCGAATATGCTTGGAATCGATGAGGAGACACCGAATGAACGGGCGGTGGATATGGCAGATGATCCATAGGTGGCTCATCATCCAATGCTGAAATGTTCGGTTTGACATCTTCACTCTCATGAACCATAGGGCTCAATGCCCCCACTGGGGTGGCCTCCTCGAACGGTTGTCGAGAATGCCGCAGGGCGGGACTCGATGGTGGGATATCTGACGGATACACAAGGCCCCCAAAGGGCTTTTAAGTAACGATCACGCGGTCAAACATAGGGCGCAACCGACTTGACCAAAAAGACTCACATGCTGTTTCATGGGTCTCACCCCACCGTGCCCTGCAGGAGCTATAGCAGAAACACGTGTGCCGCTAGGCGCTTGTGAAGTGGACAACTGTCCCAGAGAGTCGACTAGGGTGTATGATTTGGATATTTGAAACGAGGATGGAGGAGTATACTGAGGGGGGGTGGAGGCATCACCGACGAGATGCATGTGTGTCTGGCCTTGCAAGCTCCAACCGCCTTGATCCGAATCTTCAGGGCACGGGATGAGAACAGGTTGACCGTACATTTCAAAGAATTGGAGATCTGATTCGTCCAAAGAATTGAAGTATGCACCTGATTGAAGTTCTTCGAAGGTAAACGCACGTTTCACTTTGACCTGTATAACATGATAATGAGTCGAGTATGATCGGAAGCTGGACAAGAATACATACACTAATATCAAAGCCTTCTGAGTAAGGATTGTATGGCCTAGATGATGATGGGTCAGAGGGTAGAGGGTTGTGTGAGCTGGAGGAAGCATTTGGTTGTGGATAATGCCAATATGGAGTGTCTTGAGAAGGCATTAGTGGAGAGGGAAGGAGCGTTGACGGCAGGGGATAAATCAGCATTTTGAAGGCAGTGAGTGTCTTTTATATATTAAGACTCACACTGAAAAAGGTACATTGCACATTTGGATTTGGTAACAAGAACTCGGCTTCATTTGCAAGGCCATAAGCTAGGCTGAGTTTAGGAACCCACGCCTCTGGCAGGCTCCTAGTCAGACGACGAGAGCTGTCAACCATTACAGCAACAAGTCTTCATCAGTCTTCCGTAATCCTTTCTCGTAAGCAAATTCACCTATACCAAGAATCTTCTGATATCAAGTTCAATTCATATCCCCCCCCCTCTATGAAAAAACAACAGCTACCAGCTGTAGTTTCATGTATGATCATATCATCCTAATCAAGAAGATCAACTATTGTCGCAACCATCCATTCAAAGAAATTTGATTTCACCTGCGACGACGAAAAAAATAAACCAACCCTCGCCAAATTTCACGATAGCAAGTGACTGACGTGAGGATACCAAATGTCCGTAAAACTAGAATTGGGTTTCACTGGCGCTTCACGAGAGAGGGAGCAGATCGCGAGAGATCCGATCTTGTACTCTATCTTGGCACCTTCGGTCCTTTTCCCATCCCTCCATTACAATCAACGCTCGAGAAGCAGCTTCGCCAGTTCTTTTTGCTCACTGATCTTCGAGTTGAGAACGTGGTTTTTGAGACTGCAGGTTCTCCAGCTGTTGAGAGACGTTGGCCAAGCTTATGACATGCGTTTACCTGCGGTCCGCTTAGCACTATTGTTACCGAAACTATACAACAACGAGGGTACCTTGCAAATTCCCCATCGGTAACAGTTACTTTTCAACTTCTTTGTCAAGTAGTATGGTTACGCTCAGACCTCTGATTATGATCTCTAATAATGTACATCTTGGATGTAGTTATAAAAGGTCGAGTGGCTCATGACACAGAGTCTCGCGCATCAGGAAACTCGATAGCCTCTACTGTCCGCGCAGCCTCTCCATACGTGAGCACGCCAACATACGGCATGACATTATATTTAAGAGAATATTGAGCGGGTTGTACGTTGCTGTCCGAGTCGTCAGCAAGGAGGCGCAATCCTTTATCGAGACCCACCTGAAAGAACCAGACAGGTCGCGAAGTTTGTACTTGTCTTTCTGTACAATGTCAATCGTAGCGTCCTCTTTTCTCCGCACAATGCGATCCCAAATAACAACCGTGTTATTGACCTTTTAAAAAGTGAGAATGTTTAACCTCACAATGGCAAATCGCTTACCCCTTGTGCGCCCGTGTATTCTGCTTCAAGGTACACGAATAACTGCTTCGTGTTCCAGTTGAAAAGTGGCGTAAAGTCTGGAGCGGCACGTAGCGATCGCAAAATCAGATCACGTATAAGAAACCGCGATTGCGCGACGGAAAGTGGTGGATCCCCGGTGAGGCTCTTCCGCTGTCATCGCGATGAAAGATACTCACCGGCCGAAAGGTTAAATTTAACAAAACCAATTTCTTCGTTTCTGAATGGATAGCGTCTCGTTTTGGAGTGGAACCTAAGGAATGTCAAGGTGAGACGTGAGATGAACAACGAAGGCGAGTTTGGCGCAGGACTTACACCTTCAGAGATACGATATCCAGGTTGCCCTTGGGATCCGCGTTGAAGAGGAAGGAGGAAAGAGCTACTGCTCCGAGTAAAACCATGACACACGTTGACCAAAGAGCAGATATGCCATTGACTCGAGCGTAAATGCTATGCATCCTGTAGGGCGCACGTAAGAGACTGAAAAAGCTAGAATGTAACCACTGTTTCAAGTGAAGGAATGAACGAGCAAAGCTGACGGTGGCAGACAGACGCTCGCGACTGCACAAACGTGGCCTATACCACGACTTCCATTTTAGGCCATTTCTAGCCCAAGCTCAAACTGGAGTTTTGAGCGCAAAGCTCGTATGTAACATGTGCCCGACAATTTACTTCACGTTGCTAACCTGAATCATTAATATTGAAGTATAGGTGCGTTCGAAAACACGTGTTTTTTCTAGTTCTTTTTGTTCTATGAAGGAGAAACGGTGAGGCGTATATATATTTAAATTCGTGCCATCTGCTACACGTTAACTCTCCTCAAGCTGACGGGAGCTCTGTAACAAAATGAAGGCTGTTGAGTGTCTACCATCGCTGTCATACGATCTAATCAATTTTAGGCCTCATTTCGATCATGCTAGGATACATGCAGGCAGCATGTTCCTAGACCCGGGCGAAAGCACGGGCTCGGCGTATTACAAGATAGATAACGAGCGACGTTGTCATATGAAAATATTGCATGCCATACACGGCTGCCTTGTCCATACCTTTGCCATTATTGGAGCAGCATCCTCGATCGATGCCTGGAGGACTCAACCAACCACCACTGTATGCTTCCAATATGGCTTCAATCATATTGCCTGCACCACACCGCCAGGACATCTGCACCCAGTCAAGCACACATCTTTCTGCTTCTGGGCGCTGTTGTACTGCCAAAAACGCATGTCTCTGCTTACCTGCCATCATATTTGGTTTGGTCTATCTACGGTGCCATTTAATTTCATGAGAGGTAATCTGACTGCGCGATTGCCTTGGACAGCATCGATCGTCTTTCAATATCCTTCTAGTCTCCAGTTGTTTGCTTTCAGAAGATCTGAGAAGATGCGCCACCAGTCCAGGTCCTCCCAGCACCGTCTTTATGATGCACCGATCACACGTGCGTACCACAGACCCTTTCTGCCTAGTCTCAGCGCTTGACAGGATAGGTGTCTTCAGCATGTCGTAACCAAACATCTTATCAGATGTCACGCTCGAATATCATTCCGTCTTTTTCCTTTTTCACTGCTTTATTATGATCGTGGGCATGAACTGCGCGCGGCGCAATGCATCTGGCATTTCCATGAAATCACCCAGCGCTCGATGTAGCCTTCATTCCCACATATAATCGCTGATTTCTGAACGCATGTGGAACAGCTCCAAGGCTATTATTCGGATCTTTCATAGATGGTGATAGCAGCTCGCAAGTCGACGTCCTGGGCGGTGTTTCCATTTCATCGAACAGTGCTTTTTTATCGTCCCATTAATTGTTGGTCGGATCTTGAAGCAACAATCGAATTATTGATATGTCCAATCATATTCTAAATGTCCATTGAACGGAAGATGGCTGTTAATTTATTGGGACTTCCTACCCCACTACAGATGCCCCAGGGCCCATTATTCTTCATCATTTTTGTTTTCATTGCTCGGACTCAATGTCCACACGGTACAAAGGGCAGAAAGAACAAGGAACAGGCAGATAAGTAGCGGCTCTACGTTCTCCTGGTGACCCTGAGGGATATCTCGTTAATTGCCGTCCGAGCACCGGAATATTCCCAAAAAAATAAATTGACCACACAGAGAAGATCTTCAGGGCTGAGAACATGTCTTCGGGTAGAAACGGGGGTGGTGCAGTCACTTTTATCTGTATCTTCTAGGGACATCAAAACGCAGTCCAGTTGTGAGGGTGACAACTTCTGAACAAGAATGCAACCTTGAATAAGTATGATGACCGTAGATACACACAGTCCGCGATCATCATGCGGCATGTGTACGCTAGTCATCCTCCTGCTTGAGACCCGTGCTACTCGGCACCCATACCAAATCTTCCTCATCTTTCTCACTTTCACCTGCCGTACATTCTTCATCACTACTGAGTGCCCAATCTCCCTCGATCTTCCTATCCAGCGTCGCGATCTTCGCACCGCGAGCACGAAGAAATGCGATCACTTCGCGTGCTCGCCTGTATCCCTTGGCATCAGGTGATGCATCGCCATCTCTCCCATCGTCTGTCGAAGAGGCGGGTGTATTTTCTTCAACCCAGCCGAACCTCTTTGCCAAGTGGATACTCGCGATCACATTCTTCCCATCTCCGCTTGCCTCCAAGGTCGTCAGGAACTCAGCAAGAGCCTTCACAGCCTCTCCACGTGCGCGTAGTAAATGCCTCATAATTATTCTCGACGATGGCCTCCGACGGCGGGCGATCTGAACAGGCGGTTCATCGGTAATCTGTGTTGGTAAGGAGCGCAGCGTCCCCGATGATGTGCCCGCAGCGGAGGAGTTTGCACGATTCTTGTCGATCCACGGGTTCTCAGGAGGCACGAGGGGAGTCGTATATTGAGACAGTGCAGACAGAGAAAGCTCCCATCGTCGAGGTGCCCAGACTCCAACAAGAACGCGCCATGCTGCAATCACACGCTTGAGACTTGATATTTATAGGTAAGCTAACAAGAATATGAAATCACAACGCTTGGAACTTACTTCATGTAGATATCTGTAGAGAAGTTCCCGCCGCTCCGTTAGTATAGCTCACATGGCCAGAGTTCTAAATATACGTGCCATTGATTAAGCTGTTATGATAATATGCAAACGCCCAGACTGTGAACGCTGCCACAAGAGCACCAGTGCCTGTGTACCAGAGCATCGCCCAAAGTGCCCAGAAGGTAGCAGGGTAAATCATCATGCAAGATAACAAGCCAAAAACAGCTTTGTTCTGTGCCTGAGTCTCCTCTTCGTGCTCGACCAAACGAGCACCGATTCGGCCCATGACATATACCGGTGTGTGAAGTAAAAGTGGAATGAGGAAGAAGGGAAGGCGAATGAGGGCAGCAAGCGTGTCGCGAATAAGGACAGAAAGTGTCAACAAACGTGACGGAAGGGGGGTTGGGTGAGATGGAGATAACGTTGGCGGAAGTGGAAGTGAGGACAAGACGGAGTTCGTAAGATTAGTCGATTGAAGAAGTGAATAATAACCCAAAAGATGACGCCGAACAGTCGAGAAGTTCGCAGCAGCATCTGTTGTAGAAAAAAGATCAACTAGACTATGACAATACGTGAGCTGCCGATACGAAGTGGATAAACAGAGCATGAAATCGTACGTCTGTGAAATTGTGACAAATTCTTCGAGGTCGATCGAGCGCTCGTCTTCCCAGAGAAGGTCCCTTGCCATTCGAGCACTGTAAAGGGTATCCCTAATTAGCACATAATCAGTGTCCGCACACACCGCAATGAAAAAAATATTATTGAAATACCAGTCAGGAGCGTTGATGGTTGCCTCGACCAGCTCCCTCTCGATTGCACGTGTGAGGCGCTTTGCCGCTGCGCGTGGCGCGCCTTCTAAATCCGAAAAGAATTGTTCCTTGTAATCGTCCATCGAAACAGGTTCACCAAACCTAATGTCATCAGCACAACCATATCTCCATGCTGACTAAATCTTACTTCATAATGACCTGTGCTGATTTTAGTGAAGTACTTTTCAAGGGATTGGGGGACATACACTGCTTCTGTACTTGGACTTATTCGTGTACACGATAGCGGCAGGGATGATCCGGACTCCAGGCCCTTTCACTCCGTTCTCCGCCGCCCACTTTGTGTATTCTAGTGCAGCCCAGGCAGCGCCGTCTTTTACCTGCATGATCCTCGGCTCTGTGTAAGACGTGCCCTCCGGGAAAAGCGCAACTGCATCGCCCCGTGCAAGAGCCTCGATGGTTCCCCGGAATAGATCATGACGGTTCTTAGACTTCCGGTCTACAGGGATATTGCCAGACGAGTGAAGAACCCAAGAGAGAACAGGGTTCGCAAAGAGTGACGCTTAAAGCAAGGCGCAACGCATTAACGGAATTAAGATTTACTAGGTCGACAAGGTTTGGCTTACCTTTACTCCAATAGTGTAGAACACGGCGATGTGGGAAGCTGGACGCTACGAAAAATACGATAAGCCCGCGCCGAATCTACAGAAGAACAATAGAACTAACAAAGGATAGCGGGATCGATCATCATGTTATGGTGGGTGGCAGTGCTGCAAAAGCGGGTCAGTATTGGTTCTACCAGTAGACTGTCCCCAGACACAGCAGATGCTAAGTGCAACATATGTGGAGGCCAGTAATCATGACCGTTGGCTCCTTTACGCCCATCCAACATGTAAGCGCTCTCAGAGATAAGTCCCGTGCAAAGCCAAACACGGGCCCAAGTGTCCCGGTTGATAGGCAAGTGACGCAAATATGAAACTCACACAATAATCGGTCCATCTTGCGGAACGTACTCGCCTCCAATGACACGTACTTCTGTGAAGAACGACCAGAGCGACCAGTCTGCAATGCGACGGATAATGAAGTGCAATACTTTCGAGTCGGACATGTTAGTGAGCTGGAAGGAGTATAGGAGTAATAAGGCGTGAATGTACGTTGGGATATAGCAAGGATAATCGATGGCAACGTAGAGCAGAGCTCAGCGCTCAGCAGGGAGAGTGACTTGCAGAGTGCGCTGCACGGCCTGAAAAGATGTAATAACGGCAACTGTCGTTCAAAAACACGTGCGCTAATGCTCCCGCACAGACGTCGGACTGTGTCGGACCGCCGTCCACGACTGCAACTTGTCTTGTTAAGCTTGGCGCTGCAACTGTATTGCTACGTATGTTACATAGTTAGTTGGCAGTGCCTACATGCTACCTGGTAGCTGGTCTTTCATAGCCAGACCAAGGAAAACAATCGATCGTTCCGCTGGTAGCTGCGTTGACCAACACATAACAAGCAAATCACTGATCTGCGGCTCTGTCACAGTTGTACAAGAATATCATCTGGAGGATCTGCGTGGCGTGTCACGATGTACAACCCCAGCTGTGAATTAACCTCTCGGCGATATCCAACCTCAGTTCCTGCAGAGTCGTCCCAAACGAGGTTCATAATACGCACTGAAGGCACCCCCAAAAGCCCTGAGTGCACTACGGGAGCTGCCTGCCAAGTCTGGCAAAAACTCCTTAGTACCGTACCCGGACATACGAGCATGATACCACCGTGCGCCTAATCCGGTTTAGGATTTCATAGTCTTCAGCAGTCGATGTCATTTCGCTTGCGGAAATGGGCGGAATGTCTTCACATGGGCGTTTCAAAAAATCACAGTGATGCGTATAATAATACAACAATGGGAACTCAACTAGTACCAGGTCATCCGTGTGACTTCCAGAAGCGCGAGAAGTCCATGGACGCCTTCATGGTGGGCGCACCAGGAGTATGGCTGAGGAAAGAAATACACACATATATGCGAAAACAAAGAGCTAAAGAGGTAGGTGCATCGGCTATCAACAGTGTCTGGATCAAACCGAAGCCACATATGTCAGATACAAACGGTGGGATCCGACGCAATCGCTTCCCCATGTCTATCAGCACCTTAAACCAAAGAGAGGAAGACACTCACGCTGTTCGAAATAAACCATGTGCGGGAGATTTATACCAGTCGACGCTGCGTAGAAGCCACGTCAAATACAAGAAGGCACGGACACAACGGAGAAAACATACGAATAGATGCACTCCCTTCCGGGTCTTCACCACCCACACACCTACGTACGTGGCGTGGGGCCGCTAAGCGCTATATCAGTGGAAATCTTATCAAAGGCAGAGTAGTATCTCGAACATGGTTCGGCGAATTGCCAATATTCCGTAGCGCTGATAACCATGTGAGCTCGTGATAATAATATAGCAGATTAGACTTCACTGATGTCTGTAGCCTAGCCTCGTAGGTATCATTGTCGGCACGCCATCTAAAATGTGGCGTTAATTTGGAAACAAAACGTACATCACGGAACATACCGAACGAATGCACGCCTGTAGTAGCACGCGATACCCGACTAAGCGAGACATGCTCTCCGAGGACACACAAGAAGAGCGTACCTCGAAAGATATTATCTATTCCAATCACAGTTTCCACGAGCTCGGCGAATGAATGATCCCCTGTTCTTGGCTGGCCTGACATTCATTGTCATTTTCAGTAACATCGCGCGCCGAGAGGGGTACGAGATGTGTCACCAAATGTGAATAATCGCAGCGCCGTATCAGGGAAAGTGTTCCTGATAGATAATGCTGCAATGCATGCAATAGCACCCTGTTCGAGGACGATAACATAAGTCATATCCACGAAGAACCACGGGCCGACGCACTCCAAGCGAATGACCTGCGGACACAATAAGTTCGCGTATATTGAGAAACAATAGCTTGGCTTGCCGGACACAGCTACATCATACAGCGGGCACTTTTCAAACTGCTCGCGTAAAACATCAAGCACGCGACCTCCAACGCTCCTAAAAGCATAAAGAAACCCTGTATGCACGTGTGCATCTGTATCTTTCGGCAGGCCTGGTCCACGCAGCGGGGAAAGCACGAGGGACGTATCTACTTGCCGTCGGATGTCAAAAAAGCTGCCACCTCAGAAATTCCTGCGCCTCGAAATTTACCAATAATCGCGCTCGCAATCTCACGGCTGCCCCTGAATGAAACCACAAATTCTTTCCTTGTGTCATCGCGAGCAACAAATCCTTGGGTAGCCGTGATCATATCTGTAAACTGCACGTCATTCAATTTAATGTGAGTACACGACCTAGTCCCACATAATTATCGAACATATGCGCACCTGGGTAACCAGTGTGTTTCCCATTGGACGCGGACACATGACTTGATACGCGCCAGATGCATATTTTGCGTATCTTACAAGCTCGTTGTACAGTTCCTCGGGAATGCCATGATCAGGATCATGCGCTGTACCTGGGAAATGGGGCCACTCCCAGAACGTGCCACGAGGAGGACGCGATGTGTCGTTGGGCGGATTGCTGTACTGATCGTCATCATGGAAGTGTGCAGCATGGATAAAAAAACATACTTGTGCATGGTGGTTCAGGGTCAAGTTGAAGCAAGTGAGTCTGAGACTGCTAGATCCGGCAACCCATGAGCATGATCGGTGGGATCGATTCTGGAGCACTGGTAGTATCGCGTATGGGACGCATCCTCTGGCGACGATGTAAGCCTCAGAGTCATGGTATTCCGAGCAATTGGCACTCTGATATTTGATTTACCTAGTAGCAGGTTGAGCAAGTCTGGTCTATCACAACGCCTTTGCAACATTTTTGAGCCCCGCGATTATGGATGTTTGATTACCGTTGCCGTCGTGCCGACAGTCGCTACTGTACGACACACAATTAATACTAACTAGTCGTGTGCTGTGATTTACTACTCCCTGATGACATGCAACAACAACGAGAATGAAGAAGACTGGGCAGTTACTGGAGGTAATCAATGTAACCAAAATGAAACCATGCATCTTGACAATGCAAGACAGATTGGCGACCTTGCATCCAAGCAATCAAAGGTGATCGTGCCTATCGCAATTGTCTACGTATACAGTAAGGACATCAAGTGCGTCAAATCATTACAATGCGTAAATGTACAGAATGAATGTGATGTTTAGAATGTACAATGAATGTGAACCGTTTTGCGAAATATGATCAATGAACGTCAAGTAGGCGCCAGCGCCCAGATTTAATAAAATATAAAATGTATGCCGGTCTCAGTCAAGAGCCCAGCGACTCTATTCATGAACATGATATGCGACAGAGCTCCGCCGGGCATCTGCTCGGCCTTCAATAGGAAGAGCGTCTCCCCGAGCTTCGGTGCTTCGCCGGTCCGCCCCTCCCACCGTTTGAACCAGGTGACATAAACCCAAGCAAACGCTTGAACAGTGGTTGCGGCTTCTTTTGAGCTGGTGGCTATTTTTGCACATTGCAAATGGAGCATAAAACAAAAGAAAGGCATCAGCATCGATACAACGATCCAGGGAGACCGATAAAACGCACCCCATACTGATACTGATACTCCATACGCCCGTTAGTAGGGACGTGGTACGACTGCCCTGGACGCGGAGGTGGGTGGTACATCGTCCGCTGGTGAGATCCGTGGGACTGCTCCGGATAATAATATGCCGGAGATGTGTGCTGCCGCACGGGCTGCGATTGCTTCTGCGGGTAGGGATAAGGCTGGGTGCGTTGATGCTGATGTGTAGGGGCTGCAGGTGGCGGATAGATGACTTGTACAGTATGCGAGCGTGATGGTGGCTTGCGTGCTGAGCCAGTACGAGAACGCGATGTAGTTTGTAGGGTGGTACGACTGGAGTGGGGGTACGACCACATTTCGAGAGGCTGCGAGTGAGAACCTGAACGCGAACGAGAAGATGTGTGTCTAGTATATGGATCTTCTTGTCTCACAGGCGGTACGCTGTAAGTTTTCGAACGGCTGGGCGCAGGGCGCTGCCGTCGTCCACCTGGCTCATCATAGAACGAGCGGTCGCGCATTGTGGGCGACATGGTGAATGGATTGGAGTACGAATGCGCCTGAGCAGTCGTCTGGGATACCCAGTTTGAAACCCGAGCTTGTTGAGCAACATAATGCTCCCATGCTGCGGGTGAATAATCGTATTCAGTCATGACTCCTAGTGGACAGATGCAAGATGTGCTGTTTGTATATGTACAGATGATATGGGAATTCTTGAATGTGGCGTTGGCAGAAACGGCTCTCTATAACACAGGGACCAACTGGTGAGATTCTGAGGGCAAGGCGATATTATCAAGTAAATCGATCTTGACCAATCTAAAAGGGCCGTGGAGAAATGATGGCGTGTTATAAATTGGAGCCGCCAGGCCACCGAAAATAACGCAGAGAGCAACGTTTCCTGTCCACGAGGAGGCGCAACTGCCAGTGGAAGTACCTTACTGAAACACACTAGTCATGCTTATGTAACAACACCCTCTAGCCAATGTAACTCAACTCTTGGTGTTTCCATGGCCAAACCACTTGGTAGTGCTGCGACCATTTCATTCCCAAATTCAATTTGCACGATCCGACGTCCGACTTTCGACGTATAATCCAATTGCCAGTGGAAGGTCGGTGGGCTCGCGCCTGCGTGACGAACTTTCAGTGACAGCCTGGCTCCGGAAGATAGCCGCCAGATTGAAGATAATCCGGAGATGCGCGCGTCCTTGCAAAGATCAT
Source organism: Suillus brevipes Sb2 (assembly GCA_011800875.2). Classification (NCBI taxonomy): domain Eukaryota; kingdom Fungi; phylum Basidiomycota; class Agaricomycetes; order Boletales; family Suillaceae; genus Suillus; species Suillus brevipes. Next base: position 36,191 of record JRHT02000199.1, on the reverse strand, counting down.
CGTAGTTCGATACGGGAGATGATATCGATGGTATCAATTCCTATCGATTCATACCCATTTGACAACGATGATGCGCCTGGCTGGGAAATCAAGTGGTGGCCATCCTATACAAAACACTTGGCCTACGTGGCCGCTTTTCAACGTCCCAGCCTTTCCCTTCAACAACAGCATCTCACCTCTTGTGCCTTCATCTGCGAACACCCTTATCTCCTTTGTGCGTGGTTTACCTTTATCAATTTCAATTTTCTGCCTATCGCATCCCGGAACTTCGTCCTTCCTTTCAGACGGGACGAGCTGGCCAAGTTCATCAGATTTGACCTGAAGCTTGCATCCTTCCTAATGGCTCCGGACCGCGAAACGTTGCAAGATACTTTTTTTGATTGGCAAGAACAAGGTTGACGGCGATGATGGAACCAGATCAAGCCTCTGGTATGGATCGAAACATGTTACAGGTTACACTGCCCCGCTGTTGCCCTTTTGGATTTCTTTTGTTGGCTGATATGGTAAATACATAGAGATGCCTAATTTGTCCACCTCTGAATCGCCACCACGAACCCTCCATCATTCTACTTGCCAGGATCGGCAAAGGTATGTTAATTGCCACAGATCGACCACTAGAGGTGACTCCATTACCACGCCCTGTCCTACTCCTCACTGAACGCCACCACCAGAGCCTTGATGTCATCGGGTCCAGTTTTGCAGCAACCGCCGAAAATGATCTCGTTCCAACCCCTTCCTTTGGCCTCTTTGACGAGACTGGCCAGATCCTCTGGCCATCGATCACTCTTCTCGGGCTCTCGAAATGCCAGAGTAGACAAATCAAAGCCGCCCCCGCCATTCGGGTGCAAGACTAGGAACAGTTTCTTATCCCCGTCCATCACGCGCTCAAAGTCTCGGAGTAACTCCGGAATATACTTGAGCGCCGTGCAGTTGATTCCAATACCATTTGGTACTGGCATGTTATCATCGCTGCGTATCATAGCGTTTGCCACTTCGCTAGCGGTATAGTGATCCCCTCCAGGTTGCCGAGTCTCTGGGTACTTCCCATTGGGAAACGTCGCAGTGATCCACCAAGGTTTGGGCCTGGTGATATCCTTCATATTGTTCATTGCTCGCCTGATCGCCTCCACCTCTCTCACCAGCGGCGCTGTCTCAAACGCAATAAAATCGATCTTGTTCCACGTCTCTTCATCAGACGTGAATACCCGAAGTCGATCCTCGTGAAAGCGTGTCAACGCCTTTATGGAGTTGTTCTTTCCTTCAATATCATCTCCGAAGGAAGTCGTGTTTTCCTCTGAGTCGCTGTATGCTCGTGGTCCGTATGGAAGAGGGTAAATACCACCAAAATCCTGCATAGGGGCAAGTACAGCGCCAAAGGGACCGAGGGAGAGGGCGATGCGGATATCTTTCGGGCTGATATCAGAGTGTTCCTTGCAGAATTGATGTCTAGCTTGGTCCGCTATGTGGACGGCATTGCGCATAGCCTCATTAGCGACTTCTTGAGTGTAACCTGCACGCTCGAATGATTCGTATGCAGCCTGGTAGCTGTGGATGACTTTACAACATGCGAAAAAGCACAGCGGAGACACTTACGTCGCTGTGAGAAGGACCCTTGATCCAGCCTCGAGGAATGCGAGATGAGCTTGTTGCAACGTGTCAGGTGCATCAAGGATGATGCGCGCTGACCACAATGGGGTATGGGAGATCGGGAGATGGAAGTGATCTTCTAGAGTAGTGCCCTGCACGAGATGAGCGTCTATGTACAAATTAGCTTGCACTGTAACTCACGAGACCTCCATCAGACAATAGGATTGTATCTTTGAGCATCGTCGTGGCTGGTGAACGTGATAACTTGATAAAAAAAGAAGAGACGCTCTGTACTCCGGTCCGACACCGACACGACACGCGGTGTTTTCCGATGTCGTCATCTAACGCTATGACCCCTATATTACAGCATCATCATCATCACGCAATTGAGCAACCATGAAAATTGCGTAATCAGACAAACAATAGACACCAGGCAGTTGAACGGAAGACTCATCTAGATGAGTCCATCGATCTCCATCAGGATGTGCTGGCGCTCCGTCCACCTCACCAAATATTAGTCTCCCCTAGCCAGTTCAGCGCGTCCCAGTCGCGTCTCAAGATTACATTATGTAATTATCGTTGAATCTGCAGTGAGGTCTGTTTTATCATGGCCAGCTGTACCACTCCGCTTACGAAGAGTGCTCGCATCAACCGACAGACTAGTTCACTTCAATTTTTAATACCCTCTACACCTGAATCATACCCTAGGTCTGTACCAGCCAATCCCTACCCTTCCCTTTCCCTTCACGTGTTGCCGCACCACAGACACCCACCCCAACTCAAAAGGTCTTCGCCATCTGACGAAAATTAGTAACAGAAGCAGCCAAAATTTCCAAGTGAGTTACATACTTCCAAGATCTCAATCCCTCAAGTGGCAGTAAAATTTGTTCAGAAACCAAAACATTGATCGACTCAGCGACCAGCTTGGGCTACTAATAGCTCACGAGTCAGTGTCATGGACCAATTTCACTGGTGTGAAAGCAGAAACACGACTCGGACTCACAAAGCATAATAACATGAACTTCCGTGCCAGAGAACCTTGTGGTTAAATCTAGCACGCAAATCACTAAAACTCACGCATGTATCCATGCCGCAGTCGCACTGAATATCTGAATAGCACCAATAGGTACACGATTCGGCGTCGGCGTCGGCGTTCGTGGCAGAGACTGATGATGCCAAAGCAGCAGCGACGGCGAGGACATATGCAGAAGAGAAACGCATAGTGTATGAAATGGTGATAAGATCAGATAGGTCCGTTAGTAAGAAGACATCTTGCTCTTATACGATGTTGGAATAACTTTGTCCTTTATGGTAGTGTCGCATTCGAACAGATACTATCATCTGCAAGTGCAATGCCAGCGGATTGCCACGCAAGGTCTATTGGCAATCTGTTGTGGAGCGATCAAAATACCCAGACCATATAGAAGGAAGACAGTCGTGGAAGGTCTGTTTTATCATGGCCAGCGGGCCAGGTGAAATTGACGCGGTACTGCCGCGCCTGCCGCGGTCGTGACGCGCCTGTGACGTGGCGTTATTGACGCGGCACTGTCACAAATCCCAAGGTGCAGACGGCCGTCTCTGACGCTCGCAATGCATTCCAAACATGTTCCACCCTCGTTTATGATCAACATATCAATGTCCAAATAATTGCGTGTGGGACCTGGAGTACTTGATTGTCTTCCGCACTCATACTACTCGGGCATGTAGCTTCAAGTTCACCTTGCATTTATAACCATTGATCTAATGTTGGTTTTCAGACATAAAATAGCATCTCACTCAGACTGTGCGGTCCCGGTCAAGCCTTCGACTACCTCACCTTGTCAGGTCTGATGGAGCCTCCATACTTAATCTGTATTATCATCTCAAGCCCCAGCCATGCTATACCAAGTCTCATTCAGACTCCCAACACTCGGCAAGTTCTCTCAGCATTATCTTTGCCACTTCAGTACTAATTCCAACTCTATACTGACCTATCCTGCACCCGCCTCAAGGCAGTGACTTGCATGTCGCGTCAAGCATAGCACATGTCACAGCAGTGCCGCGTCACTGCCGCGTCACCACATAGCACATGCCGCGTCAGTGCCGCGTCAATGCCTCGTCACGGCCGCGTCAAAACTCATTCATGCCGCGTCACTGCCGCGTCACACTTACGCCTCGTCACTGCCGCGTCACACTTACGCCTCGTCACTGCCGCGTCAAACCTGCGCATCAGCACTTCAGCGCTCTTCAGCTATTAGTTTAACTTAGTATGTTTCAAACTTGTCGTGATAGTTGATTTCTAACAGTTCCTCCTTCCCTCCTAACAGAATTAGACGTTGTACACTGTCTTTGCCTGATCCATCTACCGAGTATTCTACAGTATGGACATCCTCCGAAAATCGTTTATGCAGCCTCGACTTCTTTTATTTTGACTCCCATTCCTAATGAATGGGTTCTAGGAAAAGATTACAGCGAGACTCTGCGAGAGTGACAGTGAGGATGATATTACCTGCTCTGTTTAATTGGTCTCTGACATGTCATTGACAGTGTGGCGACTCATACAGTAATAAATCTCATACCACATTTTCACAGGAGCTGTGCGAAGTTGCTCCTCCTTCGCTGCTGGCTGAAGAAGAAATTGTGCTGCTGAAACGTTGTCCTTCGCTGCCGACTGAAGACAGTGCACCCATTAAACGTCGACGTGCTTCGCAGAGGGTCCAGAGAGGTAAATGAAAATAGTCATTGGCTGGTTTAGCTAGTAGGTGTGCCCACGATGAATAAGATAACGAAGGGATGCCCGTACAACTTAACTCATCTGGGAGTCGGATGTAGACCCGACATGATTGTCAGCAACTTGTCAGTACTTCAGTGGCCGCGTCAATGTTTGTCAGTGCCGCGTCACATGCGCGTCACGCTGCGTCACGGCCGCGTCAAAATAGCTACGCCCTTGGCCAGCTGTACCACTCCGCCGGCCCGCTTACGAAGAGTGTTTGCATCAACTGACAGACTAGTTCACTTCAATTTCTAATACCCTCTACACCTGAATCATACCCTAGGTCTGTACCAGCCAATCCCTACCACTTCCCTTCCCCTTCACGTGTTGCCGCACCACAGACACCCACCCCAACTCAAAAGGTCTTCGCCATCAGATGAAAATTAGTAACAGAAGCAGCCAAAATTTCAAAGTGAGTTACATACTTCCAAGATCTCAATCGCTCGAGTTGCAGTAAAATTTGTTCAGAAACCAAAACATTGATCGACTCAGCGACCAGCTTGGACTACTAGTAGCTCAGGAGTCAGTGCCATGGACCAACTTCACTGGTGTGCAAGCAGAAACACGACTCGGACTCACTATGCACGTAAACATCATCTGTGCCAGAGAACCTTGTGGTTAAATCTAGCACGCAAATTACTAAAACTCACGCAAAGTATCGCGCCGCAGTCGCAGTCAGATTCATCAAGGCAGAATAAGTGACACCCGTGGTCGGCGTCAGCGTTCGTGGCAGAGACTGATGATGCCAAAGCAGCAGCGATGGCGAGGACATATGCAGAAGATAAACGCATAGTGTATGAAATGGTGATGAGATCAGATTGGTCTGTTAGTAAGAAGACATCTTGCTCTTATACGATGTTGGAATAACTTTGTCCTTTATGGTAGTGTCGCATTCGAACAGATACTATCATCTGCAAGTGCAATGCCAGCGGACTGCCACGCAAGGTCTATTGGCAATCTGTTGTGGAGCGATCAAAATACCAGACCATATAGAAGGAAGACAGTCGTTCCTTCTCTGCTTTCGTTGGCGTAGTACACTTTGGTTGCCTTATTTGGGGGCCAGGTGAAATTGACGCGGCACTGTCACAGTTCCTAAGGTGCAGACGACCATCTTTGACGCTCGCAATGCCTTCCAAACATGTTCCACCCTCGTTGACTATCAATATATGAATGTCCAAATATCTGCCTGGAGCACTTGATTGTCTTCCGCGCTCATATCACTCGGGCATGTAGTTTCAAGTTCACCCTGTATATCTAACCATTGACCTAATGTTGGTTTTCAGACATAAAATATTATCTCACTGAGCGGTCCTGGTCAAGCTTCGAATCGACGACCTCACCTTTTCAGGTCTGATGGAGCCTCTATACTTACTTTGTATTACCATCTCAAGTCCCAGCCATGCTATACCAAGCCTCATTCAGACCCCCAACGCTCGGCAAGTTCTCTCGGCATTGTCTTTGCAGCTTCAACACTAATGTCAACCTCTATAGTGACCTATGCTGCTGCCTGCATCCGCGTCAAGGCCCAGTGGCTTGCATGCCGCGTCAAGCATAGCACATGTAACAGCAGTGCCGCGTCACTGCCGCGTCAATGCCTCGTCACGGCCGCGTCAAAACTCATTCATGCCGCGTCACTGCCGCGTCAGACCTCCGCATCAGCACTTCAGCTGTTAGTTTAACTTAGGTATGTTTCAAACTTGTCGTAATAGTTGATTTTCTAACAATCCCTCCTTCCGTCCCAACAGAATTGGACGTTGCACACTGGCTTTGTCCATAGGCAACAATAAATTCATTTATCCAGCCGCGACTCCTTTTATTTTGGCTCCCATTCTTAATGAATGGGTAATGGACGGGTGCTAGGAAAACACTACAGCGAGAGTGAACCTGAAGTGAGGATGATATTACCGCTCTGTTTAATTGGTCTCTGACATGTCATTTACAGTGTGGTGACTTCAGTAATAATTCTCATATCACATCTTCAGACGAGGTATGCGAAGCTGCACCTCCTTCGCTGCTGGCTGAAGAAGAAATTGTGCCGCTGAAGCATTGTCCTTCAATGCTGACTGAAGACTGTGCACCCGTTAAATGTCGACGTGCTTCGCAGAGGGTCCAGATAGGTAAACGAAAATAGTCATTGGCTGGTGTAGCTAGTAGGTGTGCCTACAATGAATAAGATAACGAAGGGTACCCGTACAACTTGACTCATCTGGGAGTCGAATGGTAGACCCATAGGCACGCTTGTCAGTGGCCGCGTCACATGCGCGTCACACCGCGTCACGACCGCGGCCGCGGCAGGACCGCGTCAAAATAGCTACGCCCCTTATTTGGCATACAAAAAAACTTACCGGTACGGATTGTTCAACAACAACTATCAGAGCTCGCAAGAAACTTGGCAGAAACTGATTATATTGCAAATTGCCTTTCAGCGCGTCCCAGTCGCGTCTCAAGATTACATTATGTAATTATCGTTGAATCTGCAGTGAGGTCTGTTTTATCATGGCCAGCTGTACCACTCC
>JRHT02000199.1:3671-27176 GCA_011800875.2 Suillus brevipes Sb2 | reverse complement strand
GTCCTTTATTGTGCCGCATTCGAACAGATACTATTATCTGCAAGTGCAATGCCAGCGGACTGCCACGCAAGGTCTATTGGCAATCTGTTGTGGAGCGATCAAAATACCCAGACCATATAGAAGGAAGACAGTCGTGGAAGGTCTGTTTTATCATGGCCAGCTGTACCACTCCCATCAGTAAATCGTTGAGACTCAGATATTCCATCACCAAAAGTCCCAAATCTAGATATGGCAAGCTCTTCATCAGTAAATTCACGGGTCCTTGACATGGTACCCATGGGAAATGTAGTCGGATCTATTTGTGCTCGTGCTAAATATGGCCATTTATAGTGCAAGAAATTTTAGTTATTGGTACAAAGGTATGAATGTTCGAAGATCTAGACCACCATGAGGAGTTCATGAAAAGGTTGCGACGTTGTAACATTGTGACCAGCAAGGGGTGTTAGTGTAGTTATCCCGTACTTGCTGAGCATTCCCACTTTCACCGATTGAGGTCTTTAATCACAAGGTCATTCAAGACTATCTCATGGCACGTGCGTTTTGCAATCGTCGTCAAATTTATATGTGCGTGGCGGTAAGTGGCAATGTTGGGACATTGCGTCCTCACAACCGATAAGCGACAGAAGGGTCCTCCGGTCAATCTTGTTGAGCAATCTCAACCAGCGTCATTGATGTTTGAACTACAAGACCATTCACAGCTTTATCATGGAAAATGGCTTTGGCCATTTTCCATCTCATCTAAGCTTTTGTGGGATTCGTGGAAAATTCATGACTTTGCCCAATCGCACCAATAAGGCATGGTAAGGTGACTCGTGTCAACCTTTTTGATCATTCGCATTTCGACAGCTTTACATGACCAAAGCCATTTTCCATCTGCATCTAAGCTTTTGTGGGATTCGTGGAAAATTCATGACTTTGCCCAATCGCACCAATAAGGCATGGTAAGGTGACTCGTGTCAACCTTTTTGATCATTCGCATTTCGACAGCTTTACATGATGGCATTTAAGACGTTGCAACTAAGCTAAGCTAGCCTAACCGTTACATTCCATCATACCAGACTCCAGCAAAGGTGATATAGCTTGAATGTCCAGCTCCTTGATGATGATCCCGTTTAGCGACAAGTTTTCTCGTTGGTTGGCTGCGGCCACGGCAGTAGTAACTCTGATAGTGCATCCAGCATATATCTTGCAGCCATGCAGTCACCAGTGCAGTTCGGAGCAAGGAAAAAGCTCACAGTCATTCAGCGACTCAGAAGAACTTGAAGGCGACCGTGACCGGTGAATTCTCAGCATGATTCATCGTGCCGCTGGGGAATAGTCACTAGTACCATCGAAATCATTTTATTCTAGAAAGAAAATTCGTCGAATTCATCCCCATGATGCTCTTCGCCGGTTTCATCCTCGTCGCCCACATCCTCGTCACTTGACTCGTATTCGCACCCTTCATCGCTATCCTCCCCTTCCGAGTCTTCATCGAGTGCTTCAAAACCCTCGCCGCCGCCATCATTATCGCCATGATCGGCGCATCCTTCAGGACCTTCGTCATCACTGCCCTCTTCACCCTCCTCGCCATTCACAACTTCCATGGCAGCAGCCTGTGCCGCTAATGACCGAGAGCCAAAGCAGTCCCTGGCTATTTTGCGCAAAGTTGTAGAATGTCCGATGCCCAAGTCCGTATATCGCATGAACATGTCTCGATCGACGAATCTAGCTCAAAGTTAAGTAGTTTTCCTGCGGACTAGAATATTCGCACTCACATTCCAACATAGTGTTCCTCCCAGTCGTCTAGCTGCCCCCCAGGGCGCGCCAATGATTTTCCTTGCCGAAGTGAGCTCACGCCACGTCCAGAAGCAAATGCAGGAAGTAGATGGGCTCCTCGGATTACTTGCCCTGGATCGAGAAATCCGAATGCGTCCGGGTCGGACTCCTCCACGAAAGCGATCTTCGGGAGACGAGCATGCCCCATGCCAGATCTATAGCCCTGAATCACTGCCAGCCATCGGACCCAAAGAACCTCAAGGTGCTGCTTCGAAGGTTTCCCGCCATTACCAGTGAGCCATACCTCCATGTGATAAATACCCAACACCCTTGCGTACCAATATGGGTGGGTAGGCGTTGGTTCGCCTGAGAGCACCATGACGTCGCCGTGAGTTCTAGGGTTGATGCTGTCATATTCGCGCCTTAAGTCGTAAGTGGTATAGTATACTTGCATGGTCTGAACTGAGTAGATGGTGTTGTTAGGAATGATCACCGCATTTCGCTCGTCGTCCGTAAAGGTGTGGTCGCAGTAACTAACGTCTAACCCCCGAAGTCTATAAAGAATGTGGTCCCTTAGTTTCGGTATGAAATTCTGACAGCCTCAGTCAGTAAAGTATGGCGCAAATCCATAAGTTTTGCGTCTACCTTGACAGCCGGATCGCCGTCATTTTCTCGCAGCAAAGTGAATAGGTTGATAGAATTATTTCGGCAATCTGAGATATGATAGGATACTCCGGAGGGTACTGAGGGGGGTGCATCGCCGTGCGATTGGTTGCCATTGGAGGGTACAATTCCTCCCGCTTCTGCTACCCGCCGCAGTACGCGTCGTCGGCGCTCGTGTTTGGCTAATTGCGTTGGTGTGTCCAATTTGTTGATCAGCGGGTAGAATGCCTTGACGGCTCTGTGAGCAAGTTCCCCCTATCCGAACTGAACGTCTGGTATGTAGCAAGAAGGCATGACATACGCACTATTTGAGTAGTAAAGGAATCTGTGGTCCCGAAGAACCTGATGGTTCTCGCATAATCTCCCATCGCATGGAATTTATATGTCAGTAGATTGAACTTCTTGACCCTCGCCCCACTGGACTCCTGAGAAGTGTTACCGTTTTCAGAGCGTTTGGAAGCCTTTTGTTGGCGAGCTTGCTTCTCTCTGGGTAATTCGACAGCGTTGAATGCGGCACAAGTGTGATCTCGAAACTTTCGTAAATTGCGAGAAAGCTTCTTGAATGTTTCTTCGAGAAATGTAATCGTAGAGCCTGAATGCATCCGGAGTTTTGCGAGCGCATGCCATTGTGCAAATTGATAAAGTAAAGATTGCACAATTGCATCGTGGTCCGGGGGGAATAATCCTTCGAACACCGGAATAGCACACTAATAACAGGAAGCATGTCAGCGAATTAAATGCAAGGTTATATGACTCGGAAAAACCTGTAGAATATCTTCAAAGTCGCGCGCTGCTAATCTTTTCATCTCTGAGGTGTTGTTCGAAAACTTGCGAATTGTGCCGTTACCGAAAGTTGGGATCTCTCGAAATCTTGCCAGCCCGTCCACGTCAGCAGGTTGCAGTACTCCAAATGAAGTGCTCCTACCTGCTATCAAGAATTGCAATGAGCCGGCTACCCTGAGGAAGGGCATAAAGAAGCCTGATTAGATGGGTGAACAATGCTTTCCAGGTGCCTAGTTCGCACTCGTGCATGAGGTCCACGACAAGCATGCAGAATGGGTCGAGGCCAAACTTTCCAAGCTTGTGCACGAACCGATTCTTCCAGCAGATAGTCTGAGTTGTTCGAAAAGCCCCAGAAGTCATTATGCTCACCAAAATAGGTACCCACGAGCCCTCTCCGAGAGTATTTTCCACTTTTGCACCGTCTACCGTATGTCCCGACGCGATAAAATCGCGAGCCTTAGTAACCTTGAGCATTATGTATGTTCGAATGTTGGCTACGCGGCTTTTCATGTCTCCCACCAACCCCAGAGACTTGAACAAGGCTTTTGGCGTGAGACAGCGAGGGCATGGACATGAGCCCATATCCTTGATGGTAGCGATTAAAGCCCTATAAATTGATGGGCGATTTAGCACCGGTGACGACACAAATGAAATACATACTTTTCAGGATAGTCAGCGGAGTATGTGAAGAGTCGGGGAAAGACCCTCCGTAACACGCCGTCGGCGCATTTCAAAACGATGCCGTGATGGTATGCCTCGATGAAATCTTCATCTAATAAGATGTCCCAGCAGGAATGAAATAACTCCCTGCGGCAATAGGTGAGAAGGGATGCTGTACCAGTTTTTGATATCCGAGACAGGCCGCTCAGGACATCCTTAATACTGTCAGGAAGCTAAATCTGTCAACAGCAGTAGAGAAACATGTTGGCTTCAACAGAACTTACCGACGGCAAAAATCCGACGAGGTGGCATGCTCCCGATTGGGGTGATGACCGTGCATATTTAGTCAAATTTCCAAAATACAAGTAGAGCGGCCAAGCCTTTGCAGTCCCGAAGTTTGCCAGATGGGTGGCGTCAGAAAAGAACATCAAACCAGCGACGACGCGCTCCAGCGAACAGCCAGGCTCCTTTGGGAGCTTCTGAAGGCAATCTTGAGCTTCCAACCAGGCGTCGGATGTGTAGAGCTCGTCATAGATCCGCTCCTGATGCCCCCCCAAAGGATCCTTCCATAAACGTTGGAAAGGCATAAGATGGAATGCCCTTGCTTGGACATCCGCAAAAGCTGCGCGTATCACTTCGACAAGAGGGCGATAATTGAACCCGGGAATAGTATACGGTAGAGGACCATCCTCTCGTGACTTGGTTGGGATGTCAATAGTAACACTGGTTTGTATCCAGTCATCTGGAAAAGAAACTCGTTTCCCATTCTCCTCTTTATCTAACTCTCGCAAGTTTCGCCTCACAGAAAAGCCCTCGAGGTGCTTGCGGTCGAAATCCTCTGCCTGTATAACATCCTTGACCAACTGGGAGACCTTGGTTTCAGATACTCGACTGCTGCCGGAGTTCATCCAAGTCATGAGCCGATAGATGGTCATGTTAGCAAAGGGGAAAGGCGGTGCTAAAACATTTGGCGGGGAGTCTGTTGTTTGGGTAGCCATGGGAGAGGTTCTTGCAAGTAGCGTAGATGAAAGCAATTTGTCTGGCTCAAAGGAAGGGCGGCGAGGATATAGTCGACAGAGTCCAAATGCGTTGAAGGTGGTCTGGAGTGTGTCCCTCAGCGTTAAAAGAACGCGTTGAATTCTAGTTCGGGCTGGTTGGGAGGCCAAACTTTGGGCTGTTGAGCTGTCAGCATTGTCGGAAGGATTAAGGTCGTCGTGTGAGTGCCCGATGTCAGCGAAAGTTCTCGGAATTCTTCTCGTCGGAGGTGCGTTGTCGGCTAGAATGATGTGAGCTTTGTCCAAGCCAAGAGATGGATGTTTGCCAAAGAGACACAAACCTGAGTCGTAATCCAACTCATGTATAGAATCGTTCCTCATTTCAATGTCAGTGCGATCCTCCTCTGACTCATGGGGGCGCTGAGAGTCTGCAGGAGGGTTGGAGGCACAGGATGGCCCATGTGACATAGAAATCGCCCTGAGGAGCTTGCAAGGAGCAATGGGTTTCAAACTCGGACGGTCCCTCACATGCCGGACTGCTGAGATTCTCTGAAAATGATAATACAAAATTAGTTTGAACTTGAAAGAGCCTCCAAAAGTCACCCACCAACTTGAATGACTCGGACGCGTTCGCCACAGGATTTGGGATTAAATTTGAAAGAGCCGCCCCTTTCGCGCGATCTTGTCTCTTCTGACTTGCAAGGGTGCTGAATCTCTTATAAAAAGGACAGGCTATGCGATGCCTAGTGAGTCCTCGAATGTCCGTCTTCCTTGCCCAAGAGCAGCCTGGAGCCTCGCAAGATACCATTACTAGTAGAAAAAATAAGAAAAAGCAAGCCCAAATGGTTTTAGATAAGTGCATAGCGGTACTGTAGCCTGTGCAACATAGGACCGCGACAAGTTGTTAATTAGCGCTCACTAGCAGCTGTAGCTGGCGGAGTATAAAGTTGGAACTGTAGTTAGTATGTCACAGTGACTAGTACTACTCCAAATCAGGCGAGCGGTCACGGTTACATGATGATAGCAGCGGCAGCGGCAGGCTCCGAGTCGTGATCATATCATTGACTTCTTCTACTACTACTACTCCGAGATCAGGCTAGTACTCTGAGACCGTGACGGCCCCTCAGGCCTCAGGCCTGCTCAGGACTACTGCTACTACTAGTACCGTCACGGTATCCGAGTCATAGTCAGGCCCAGTGAGTCCGCCGAGTGGGTGGATTCCGACCCCAAACGGTCTCAGAGGGATGATGGCTTCAAGTTGTCACGGTGAGTGAATGATCTAGTCAAAAAAAATCCGAGCTGCGCAACCCCTCCACGTTGAACGATATCATGATGGTGCGACGGACGGTAGATTTAACATGTCACCACGGTCACGTGACAGATAGATGGACGCGTCCTTGGTGACCTGAACTCAAAATTCCGATTGATGGCCGAACGTGATGATTGAAAAATGGACGGGGGGAAGGGGCGGGGGGAGATTGTATACTAGGTCAGATTGCACTTCTCGGTCTCTTCGCAAAAACTGACTTAGAATTGCATTTTACAGATTTAATTTTAATGCGTCTGTATTTCGTCGCGAAATCAACGTGCTTCGGTGTATCATCCACTTTGAGGTTTGACAACTTTAAACCTGAACACTGTGGACTGTGGACTTGGTAGGTCAAATTCGTAGACTACCTTTTACCTCCAGTGTTCGAAACTTACATCTCTACTTCATTCCGTGACTTTCACCAGGTCTCGCAGTCCATTACAACCTCGTCTATCATCACCATCACTGTGCCCAAACATCAGGCGTTTCTCTGAGGTAAGTTCAGCCGCTTTTCTCTGGGATATCATCTCACTGATATCCTGTTCATGAATAGATGACACAAACCCATTTCTCAGCAAGCATCGGCACTCGCAGACGAGCGGGGGATCACGTCGTGGTAGGTGTTTGTTCGATCTTTGACGTATTTTACCTCTAACAAGATGAAGCGTCAGCGCGATTTCTATCGCAGCGTGACGATTCCAACAACGTCCGCCAATGGCCCGGGCACTTCATCGGCCAACCCCCCGGTCAACATTGCGCTTGCCACTACAAGACGTGGGCTTGCGCAATTGTCCGTCGGCGCTCAGGCGTCCTTACGCGGGCTCAGAGGTAGTTGTGCGCGTGTCGCCAACTACATAACTTCGATGGGAAGCAGGCCATAGTCACGGTATGTTTTCTTCCATCCTCAACATTGCGCGCTCTCATCTTTCGCACAGATACTATAGTTGATTTTGTCACACGCTATCTGGATGCTACCATCCATACTGTACTGTACACTACTATACATACTCATACCAAGCGCACAGGAACTACCGGGCTAGCTTGCTGCATCATACCACTTAGTGTACATTCCCTACCATCTCCCCCTCATCGGACCTATTATTTGTAGCCTATTTCATTGCATTGCCGTTGGCGTTAACCATGTAACAACTTAGATACACGATGTAACTTATGAACAAAACTCACAAATGCTAGTCAGACGAGTCGGATCAAAGCTCTGAGATCATCAATAAATTGCCGCGCATACTAAGTACTGTATTGCAGACCTGAGTCCGTGTAGTAACTAGTTCTAGCCTGAGCAGGAGGTAATGCAGCTACGTTACCCAATGATTTATGTGACGAGCGTAAAGTTACGATAGAGTCGTGATCATCGTGGTGGTGCTATATCATCTAATCTAAGAGTGGTATAGGCCTTCACATCCGACCATCTCTTTGCCAAGTCCTCATCCTTCTCGATAACATCTGTTATGTGTGCCTTCGACAGGTCGTACATAAATTTGAAAGCTTGTGCCGTGAATTCTACTTCACGGGGGGACGACTTTGCGGAAGAAAACTGCTTGAAAACGCAGTAGACTGCAGCCGTAGCGGTGCAATAGAGGTTATTGAGATCTTTGACGTAGTGCCGGTATTTGAGTTTCGTTACTACGCCAAGAACCACGTCTAGAATCGCGTCATGTTCGAACGCCATCCATTGACCAGTCTTGTCATCCTTCTTGAAAATGAATTTGAGCGGGCACTTGACATCGCAGATGAGGGCTCTGATCTTGGTTCGCTTCCATTTTAATTCTGATATACCCGACCAAAGTGAGGGACGTAGATCGTAGCCTCGATCAATAACGGCGGACGCTACCTCCTTAGAAGTTGCCATTATGAGTTTGGATGGTGCGGAGAGCAACATGTACAACGATCCCGTATTCCTCGCCGCCCAACATTGACTAAAATCTGTTGACCTACATCAATCCTTTCCCCACCTTCGAGATCTGATTTACCTTGAACGTCTTTTTTAACCGAGTCGGATTGAACATCGTGAGCCTTTTCCAAGCAATCCTGAACTTTAACTACTAGTACAGCCTGAATTGAGAACTCCCTTTCTGGGCGTTCCATCATTGCGCAGATGTTGACTGCGTCACTGGTAAGCTGCTCTTCTGCAGCCAGAATAAAGCCTTCATGTATTGGGAGATTGCGTTGATATATAAGAGGGGGAAGGTCGAAACGTGGCTGCGTAGAAGCAGTAGGGGAATGATCGGAGGGCGTTATAGAAGCAGTAGGGGGATGATCGGAGGTCGTTATAGAGGGCGCGGGCTATTTCGCTATGAGCACGTATGATCGTTTTTGAAAGAGAAGCACTTACCAAGGTGGGCTTGAATATTTTCTGTCGCTGACCCGAGTATTCGATAAATCGCCGCACACCATCATCATGACTGCGTTTTCGAGATCCTCGACTAATGTTGCTGGGGGGAGGTGTCAGCATTGTGAGGGGCTGTAAATCATCTGGCGCTGCTGGTGGTAGTGTAGAAATGCCATCCATGGATACGAGTGGTGGGGGAAAATTGCGTCGATATTCCGAGTTAGCAAGGGCTGGTGGCAGTAATAGTGCCAAATCACTAGGACGAAGATCCTGAGATGGGACCATGAACGGCGGTAGAGGCAAACTGCCGCCATCATAATCGTTGAGGGACGAAGGTGCCCGCATTTGTGGCATGGCACCCAAATGCAGATTGGACGGGACTGATGGAGGCCAATTGCCGCGATAATTGTTGAGGGATGGCCCGGGAGGTGCACGCATTTGCGGCACGGCACCCGGATAAAAATTGGACGGGACTGATGGAGGCCAATTGCCTTGATAATCAGAGTCGCTCAATGTTGGCGGAGGCGGTGCTGTGGCACCTGAATGCAGATCGGATGAGCCTCTGCCTTGATGACTTTGGCCGAAGGTGGGAACTTCAAGAGGCATCTGAGTCGGTAGTTGCATGGCACCTGGATCATCCGGACCAGATGGGACTGGTAGAGGCAGAGAATTTGCGAGAGTTGGCTGATGCGCGCGCATCAAAAGTGAATCATTAGATGGGATTGGTAGATTCATAGGCGTGGCATCATGTTTGCCTCGATAATCGTCGAAGGTCAAAGCAGGGTTTGGACGTGGGTGATGGGATGGGCCCGTGAATGGTGGAGGCAGGTGAACATTGCCACGATCATCATTGTGATCGCCGAGAGCTGAGGTTAGCTGAGACGCGTACGTAGTCGGCGCCATGGAATGTGAATTATTAGTACTACTAGATGGTATTGGTGCCAGACGCACACCCGACTCATGACTCCAAGTCGGAATACCTCTGCGCCCCGGCATCTCCTCCCAGTCACCATCATGATGATAGCCAGCGTCGGGATACATCACGATGAGCGGTCAGTGATAAGAGTCAAGGTGGGTCTTGCAATCAGTTATGATTGAAGCCAGGTCAGACCTTGAATTCTGCGATAGGAAACAGCTCATTTACGAAACTGCAAACTAAAATACAACAAATGAAAAGCAGCGAGGCACGAGGTCTCTATTCAAATCGGCGGCAAGTGGGAATTATGCCTTCCAAGAAAGAGTGTGAGCGATGCAAATTAATCATACTACATACTAGAGGACTTACTACGATTACAACACAGCAGCAACTCGGACGGCTTCCGATTTGTCGCCACGATTGTCCTCCTGGGCCTGCCCAATGGGAAATTGGTTCAAAACAGCAATCTCAGCATCAGCATGACCGAGAGCTTTCTTGGTGCCCTCTCGAGCCGCAGTAAGATATTGGACATCATCATCTTCACGCGTAGCCGCACTGAGCGGTCCCCGCGGTCAACAAGCACGTGCACTAGCCAACGCAACTCTTGGTCTGCCTTCCCAAACTCCACTTCCGAGTCACGATGTAAGGATTCGTTGAAGGTGCTCAGCCTTCTTGACGTCTCAAGCAGCCAGCTTTTGTACAAGTATTCCATGCGTAGGGTCTCACGAACCGCTTCCTTGTAGTGAATAGCGCAGTGAAAGGAGTGCATGCTCAGAGACTTTATATGTGTTGATAACGCCTCTTGATCCTACAGATGTGACGATTAGTATATGGGAACTATATATGTTCAATATATGGCGTACCTCAGTGCTCAGACCTTCCGAGTACTGGTTACACGAATGTCTGAGCAAGATATGCTCAGCACGTTCGCGACATCTGTGTCCTGGCGTCCGAGTCGGATGCCGGTGGGGATGGTAAGGATGGTAAAGTTTAGTGCGCCCCTTCGACTGCGAAGTGTGACTTGATTCTGGATGAGGAGAGGAGTCGTCGGTGCGGCGTTTACCACCGGACCGCTGAGAATTGGGTGTCACAGGGAAGTCGTCCGAGTCATCCTCTGAGACGTTACTCCCGGGCTCTACCACAGTTACAATATTTGAGTCCATCCATAAAGTATCATGATAAATGAGTCGATACCTGATATTCCAATTGATGGAGGAGAGCTTGGAGGCGAGTTTATAGGGCTCGGAAAAGAAAGCTTTGACATATGATGGCTGGCCTGAGGAGCCACTGTCATGGGCACATAAGGATAGGGGCAACGAACTTGACTCGAAGTTGGCTCTTCATCGTAGAAAGTAGTAGCAGCAGCAGCCAAGTGCATGTTTTCCATGGGATGGGGTTTCAAATGAGTACTGCGGGCTACTAGTACGTGAGCGTTACTAGGTAATTGTTTAATATGCCAATCGGAGTTTAAAAGAGTCCTTCCTCGCTGATCTCCTGGCCAATCAGTCCCCGTGCCTCGACATGTGTGACTCGTCAGACGAGCGAGAAGGCGACTCAACTGCAGTGATCGTTTGTACTGGTATATAATAAGCTACGATGAGTCTCTGTAAGTCACTGCTTATAACGAAAATCCCAGCGCTTGATAGTTTAGTCGTAATACGTATTCACGATAAAATTACTGTTCCATTCTTGGTAATGTCCGGAGTTTCAAAGGCTTGCATAATCCCACCAAGGTTGCCAAGTTTGGTGTGGTGTTCACATGCAACGAGGCTAGCGCCATCTTCTCCTCATCGATTGCCGTACCTGGTCTGCCGCACATACCAAGCCTGGTATGGTGCCGTAGGGCACCACCATGTCCCACATTCTTTCCTCTACGGTCGCAGTATACTGTCAGGGTCACTACATTGACAATACCACCGTGACAGCTAGTATAAGAGCTCGTTGAGATTTCTCGAACAGTGTGACAGCAGCTACCATAGGATGTCTTACCCTCAGGATGCCGCACTGGCAGATACAATCATTCCAACCATTCCGAGCTTGAATCAGCCCTCATTCGAGTCTGGTTCGCTCAAGCCTTTAGAGGACATGTCCATGGCGCATCTCCGAGTCCAACCCAACTCCGAGTCGGACATACCAATATTCACTGGACAATCCGAGTCCAGGATGTTCCTTCAAGCTGACTCATCGGATTGGCCTACCGGGGAACTTGAAGTTGAACCGCCAAGCTCACTGACTCGGACATCTGCCATTTTGACAACTTCGACTCGGACAAATATCAGAGAAGGCCCTTTCGCAGTCGATGGTGACGGTCACTGTGACTCACCGCCAGAACTCGGTACTGGACACGTCCCAGTCCCTCTGACTGCCACGGTGGCTATTTACCGCACTTTCGAGTCATACCATCATAATCATGACGGCGCGGCTGCAGCGCTTCGAAAATCAAATGCGCAGTTTCAAGTTGGGCGTTTGACGAGGCAGAATGTGGCTCGGACTCGGAAGGATCAAGAAGTTGTAAGTACTCACCGCGAGAAGCTTCTACAGTCAAAGTTGCTTACATTTTAGCTTGACAAGGGTCTACTAATATCATCACCGAGTCCTAGTCCTGCACCAACGTTTAAGCGAGTCATGATCTGTAGGGAGAAGACGGGTACTGACTGGCAGTCGGTGTTCGACGTTGTCAAGTATGATGAAGAAAAACGAGCAGCTGCGGCGATCAAGGAAATGGAGGCGAGAACAGGCGATATGGTGCAGCTGTCGTCATGATGGAGCTGATAGCAAGGGTGACCAATGACCAGGTTTACTGCGGCGGTTGGGAAATATTTAGCCTGTATGGAAAGGTTGAACATCCAGAATCATGATGATGATGACCCATGATGCACCGACAGATAGCTTGAGCCTACTAGTAGTATTAGTATTAAGTCTTGATCATATTAAATCGATAACAAGTTGACCTCTTTCCGGTGTGACTCGCACAAGTTGATACTAAATTATGGAGCTTGACTTTGACATCTTGAAAACTAATGATATTGATTCAACATCACTGGGTTTAGGACAAATGAGTCCGTCTAGATGCTCGGAGGACGGGCCGTGACTAATTTTATGACCGACATCTCGTCACATGATGGCCCTTCCTGATCTCCCTGTGCAGGAAAGGACCCCTGCCGGATGACTCGAAATTATGACCGCCATGTCGCGGTGAGAAGTGATCATTGTCAGAAAGATCAATACTAAAGATGATCAAGAGGATCCAATGACTCACATTAATATGGATGATCACCGCGGCAACGTCACGGTGGTAACTCTTTCATAATGTGGAACAAGACGAAGGGGCAAGTCAACGACAGCTTCAACGTCGCAGCTTGTCACCTTATCATCTGAAGTGTCCTGTCGTAAAGTGTTCTTGCGCGAGATGAGATGATGAAGGGGTAAGAAACGAACGGGACTCGGAGAATAGTACGTCCGACGCACGCACTACGATCACACTTCGAATCCTTTTCAAGTGCGCTTGCGGTGCCCAAAAAGCACATGGTCCAGAGCCAAAGAAACGGAGCCATTATCATCCTTGTGTACAGATCCGTCGACATCGAGACGAGCGCAAGGTAGCCTGACTCGGAGACCGCAGAAGTCGAAGAAATTGGTTCTGTCTTCAAAACGAGTGGGCGACGCGCAGAAATGAAGAACACATAAACGTAGGTGCATGAACCTTGCTGTTGATAATATGATAGATATTCAAGGGAGATTGGAAGTATGCTTACCGATGATGCGAGTAGCATGAGGAACGTGATATTCTCTGAACGTCCTCGAACTTTGAAGTTCACACCTTGGAGCTCCAGAATTCTGGAGAGCTTGTCGACACCATACGATATCCGTATCAATGATATCTGAAATGTAGTGTTCGAAAGAAATCGAGGGTTATTAACATGCGGTCACTGGTACCTGCCATTCCGAGTCGCATGCACATGGCATAACGTGCGTCCTCCCGCAGTTCCATTAGAATTTCCTTGACTCGATTCATCTTGTGATTCGGGTAGCATTTGCAGTGTGTTTTGCTCGTCTCAGGTGATGTGACTCGGATGATTCATGCAGAATTTGGAACTAAGAATCACATGAGTCTAGCATGAAGTGATTGAAACTCGTACAGTCACAAACCGAACCAACATTCAGGCTACCGTGACAATGCATATCCTATTGGCTGGTCCAAATCAGAGATATTATCATGTTATTATAAGTCCTGTATAACGCACCAATGTGACTAGGATCAACGACACCTCGAAGCCTACCAAAAATGTTCTGTCACTTGATAGTTGTCGTGCAGCCGCCAGTTCGACATTCACACATCCATCATGATCGATCAAACGAGATACAGTGATAGTTTCATCGATACACAGAATGATAACGCCACCAGCCTGAATCTTCGGAAGCACCGTGACTGTGGGCGTTACAGATTCAACAGCAAATCAATCGAATAAACGAGATTTACCGTGACGTAGTACTAGTAGTAGTACCTCTATGATCATGATGATTGTCGAGTGTGTGCCACCTATGGCAAGACTCGGCCAAAAAATTAAGAGATTGGTCAGCTCAAGGTAGCCTGATAATTACTATGGGGCATATCAAGGGCATATATGAGATACAGTACGTACCAATGTTAGCCTGAGTCACAGGGTAACCCAGAGCCTTGACTCCAACACTGTCACTGTCACCCGGTAGTACTAGTAGTCACCTGGTAGAGTCGTGGTAGCGGAGCCTAAAACCTAACGGAGTCACCCGAACCCCTAATACTTTGCCTGAAGTTCGTCCGATCGAAGTTTATGTTACTGTCCAAAGTCTAATTCCTTAAATGCGGCCATGGGCATCCAAAGGAACTAATAATAAGCCCTGCAGACATTGGATGTCCCGAAATTGATGAACGCGCAGCGAAGAAAGGACGATCGAGAGGTGATGGGGACAGGAACGGAGGAAGTCACTGTAGTAGGCACGAAGAGACGGTGATGGTACACACTTGAATGCGGAATTAAATTAATGTGTAATGACTCCAGTTTGATGGTTCATAAGTAAGTGATGGCAGGATAGGATGCCGGAGAGGGATCTGCCGTTCGTTGACTCGGAAGGAAGAATCTTGTATAACAAAACCCCAACCCAAAGGGATGCGGCAGAGACCGACAATGGTGAGATCAAAAAACGGAGAAACAGGGAGTATGAACAGCGCATTTCGTGGAGCGAGTGATGGGATAGTACTACTAGTAGGATAACAGAGAACGAAGGAGCGTGAAAGAGTGCATTATCACGCACAATGGCGAGTGTGTCACGGTGGGCGTCCGAAGAAATATTGATTGAGATATGATGGATCATCAGCATATAGAATTTGAAGGTGAGAGGTGATAGTATGCTCAACATACGTTTGATGATTGGAAAACAAAAATGACCTGTCACTGGCATGAGCGAAGGGATGTGCGGGAACGAGATAGGTGGAAGAGACTCGAATGGTAGGAGAGAGGTCAGAGTGCGGGTTGGAGGCGAGCAGGACCAGCAGAACAAAAAACCTCCGCCACTGCTCAACTCGACAGCCTTGAACAAATTCTCGTTATCACCTTCCGGGTCCGCGCGCATGTCACGGGAGCTCGCGAGAATTGACGTGGACGATCTGCGCCATCAGAGAACTGGGGGACAAATTAGAAATAAATAAATAGCCATATGTGATGCATAATCACAACAATCAACGGATGTTCCATTGGATGCCGCAAGTATAGATGCACAGTGGTAGGTAATGGTGGTGGAAAGATGTCGTTGCAGACGGTGCAAAAGACTGGATATGGTCAGAAAAGGAGATAGCACTGAAAGAAAGACATACCGAGCAATATTAATGCTCCCCGGGTCGTGAAGTATAGTACTTCAAGTTGTACACCGTGACTGACTAGTAGTAGTACAAGGTACCGTACTATGGGTTAACAGTCACGTGCTACCCTAGCGTGGTAAATTTCACAACTCATTCCAACTTGAATAAGCTTATGATACAGCATAGTATACTATTACTGCCAGTACTCAGGCTACCGTCTAGTTGTCGCGGCTGTACGTCCGAGTCTGACATCAACCGAGATGGCAACGACTCCAAGCCAGACTCATACCACTCCTACAGACGCCGATTTGTTGAAGCGAGGCATACCCTCGTGGCCATCCGAGTTGCAACGGTATTCAAAAGCTGTGACACGGTAAGTTCTTCAACTTGAAACATCGCGGCCGCCCGGCCCAGCGCGACAACCAGCACTACCAGGCTGGTCACTATCATGTAGTGCGAGTTCACTGTGACCGCATCAGCCTGACTTGGAGCACCCGGCGGCGGGCCTGTCATGGTCATCTCTAATTTTCTTTATGATACTAGTGATTCTACGCTTGGCGCCGACTACACCATTGAGTGCAAAAAAGTGGATGATTTCGGGTGGGACGAGTTACTCCTTTTCTATACTGAATCCAACTAAACACGAAGTCATTTCCACAGGGATCAAAGCTACGGCGTCTGGGAGGGAATTGTGCATCCTTCAGGGGTATTGTACTACTTCGATGTCGCAACGGTAAGTAAATGTTCACTGGCAATTTCATTCTACCGTATGTCTCACAATAGGACAGAAAACATATACGGGAAGCGATGTAAAAAAATATACACCTGATCGATTAAACAATCTTCAGAACTGGATAGGCGCAGCTCGTAGGCGATTACAGGAAGACACATGGTATATGGTCGTCGAGCCTGTAATAACAGAAGACGGAGACTTCTATGAATACTATTGCGTAGTCCCGCACGCCCGCATCATTGCATGGTTCGAGGAGTTCAGCGCCGACCTTCTATTTCAGGAGTGCGCCTTCGCAAGAGAGTGGAATCACAAGCGTAGGTTCTATCCCCTGATTAACGCATTTCGAGTAAGTTAATCATTCTACGGTTATGTCAGGGCTGGAGCTGGAGGCACAGTTTTGGTGAGAACTGGTCACTTGATGATATATAGGATACTACTGACGCGATTTTCTGTCAGGAAGCACATTGATTTTTTTCCAAGACATTATGAAATGCAAATATCTGACGCCACTGAGCTACGAGCTCACTTGGAATGGTTTCTAGCAGGTAAGAAGCGCGTTTGGCACCAACCAATGGCTGAAAAGGACACGAACAATAGAGGGGTTAACCCTGGAACAATCAACTGCGGCTTCATTATTTTGGAGTACTGATCAAACGGAAAAAGTGATCGCTCGCCTCATTAACTTTGGTATGTTTTATAACATTATATAATTTTTTTCTTTTTTTAAACTGAATTTCATAGAGAATCTTCTTAACTCCAATCGATCCTTGAAGGAGCAAGGTGTCGCATTCTGCGGTGCGCTCACCTTAATTGCGGCTTTCGTTCGAGAATTAACTGAAACTCATGTAAAATTATAGGAAGGATATGGAATATACTACGTAGGTTGCTTGATCATCGCGTCAAAATTCATGTCTAATTTGTAGGGAAGGCCATCACCAGTTTCTCAATTACTATGGTTTGCCCGAAGCTCGTCTAATGCGGGCCCACTCGATTGAAGGAAGTGAACGACAACGAAATGTCCGGTTTCTATCTTTACTGGCGACATGTGCCATGTTTGGTGTTCCAGTAGTGGTCTTGGAACACGTCGAAAAACTCCATGTTGACGGTATCGTCAATCTCCTTGATATCAGAAAATTCCTCGACCATTTCAACGACGATATCATAAAACACAGCACTCTGGTATGTGACCTACTATCAACATGTATATTTTTAATCTCCATGCGCTTGTTCTTCCTTAGGCGGGCGTTATTATGGCTGTAGATGCTAGCATACTCGCTATTCCGAATGTTGGTACTCAAACAATAACAAGAGCTCTATGCTCTCTCTCGCTTATCCTTAGCGTTCACTGTATTTTCGCGGGTGTTGTGGCGCAACATTTCGGGCAAAAGATGACGTCTCTTGAATTCGCTGTGCGTTTAATTTTAATATAATTATTGCCACTCGTTTCTCATTTGAGCGTGCTGATAGTCTCACCACTTGCACGCCCATTTCATGAAGGTTGCTATCATCTATAGCGCTCCTAGTTTGTTGCGAACGACAAGGTATTTTTCTCGCGATAACTCAGACCTACCACAGTACTGATGAATGTAATAGCGTAGCCTTATGTACTCTGGGCTTCTTAGCTGGAATTTTCACAATTCCAGATCGGTCCTCGATAACAACTGTACCATGCACGATCGCCATTGTTTTCGTTGGGGGATATTTGACTTGGTCTTCGGTCATCATTTTCCGTCACCATCTGAGGCGCGGAGTCGGAACATAATATTGAGGATCGTGTTTCACTATCATCGTAATTAGATCCGTAACTACTAGTAAATAATCACTTAAAGTTCAAGATCACTTGATACAGGAAATCAGACCAGCTATTCAAGATACATGTGAGGGGGAGATGGTCGGATGTGAAGACCTACACCATTGTTAGAAGTAATCTGCAATACAGTACTTAGTATGCGCGGCAATTTATTGCTGATCTCAGAGCTTTGATCCGACTCGTCTGACTAGCATTTGGGAGTTTTGTTCCTAAGTTACATCGTGTATCTAAGTTGTTACATGGTTAACGCCAACGGCAATGCAATGAAATAGGCTACAAATAATAGGTCCGATGAGGGGGAGATGGTAGGGAATGTACACTAATTGGTATG
The DNA here is from genome assembly GCA_011800875.2 of Suillus brevipes Sb2. Taxonomy (NCBI): domain Eukaryota; kingdom Fungi; phylum Basidiomycota; class Agaricomycetes; order Boletales; family Suillaceae; genus Suillus; species Suillus brevipes. The sequence continues at coordinate 9,035 of JRHT02000199.1, read as the reverse complement.
ATGCAGCAAGCTAGCCTGTAGTTCCTGTGCGCTTGGTATGAGTATGTATAGTATTGTACAGTACAGTATGGATGGTAGCATCTAGATAGCGCGTGACAAAATCAACTATAGTATCTGTGCGAAAGATGAGAGCGCGCAATGTTGAGGATGGAAGAAAACATACCGTGGCTACTATGGCCTGCTTCCCACCGAGGTTATGTAGTTGGCGACACGCGCACAACTACCTCTGAGCCCGCGTAAGGACGCCTGAGCGCCGACGGACAATTGCGCAAGCCCACGTCTTGTAGTGGCAAGCGCAATGTTGACCGGGGGGTTGGCCGATGAAGTGCCCGGGCCATTGGCGGACGTTGTTGGAATCGTCACGCTGCGATAGAAATCGCGCTGACGCTTCATCTTGTTAGAGGTAAAATACGTCAAAGATCGAACAAACACCTACCACGACGTGATCCCCCGCTCGTCTGCGAGTGCCGATGCTTGCTGAGAAATGGGTTTGTGTCATCTATTCATGAACAGGATATCAGTGAGATGATATCCCAGAGAAAAGCGGCTGAACTTACCTCAGAGAAACGCCTGATGTTTGGGCACAGTGATGGTGATGATAGACGAGGTTGTAATGGACTGCGAGACCTGGTGAAAGTCACGGAATGAAGTAGAGATGTAAGTTTCGAACACTGGAGGTAAAAGGTAGTCTACGAATTTGACCTACCAAGTCCACAGTCCACAGTGTTCAGGTTTAAAGTTGTCAAACCTCAAAGTGGATGATACACCGAAGCACGTTGATTTCGCGACGAAATACAGACGCATTAAAATTAAATCTGTAAAATGCAATTCTAAGTCAGTTTTTGCGAAGAGACCGAGAAGTGCAATCTGACCTAGTATAAAATCTCCCCCCGCCCCTTCCCCCCGTCCATTTTTCAATCATCACGTTCGGCCGTCAATCGGACTTTTGAGTTCAGGTCACCAAGGACGCGTCCATCTATCTGTCACGTGACCGTGGTGACATGTTAAATCTACCGTCCGTCGCACCATCATGATATCGTTCAACGTGGAGGGGTTGCGCAGCTCGGATTTTTTTGACTAGATCATTCACTCACCGTGACAACTTGAAGCCATCATCCCTCTGAGACCGTTTGGGGTCGGAATCCACCCACTCGGCGGACTCACTGGGCCTGACTATGACTCGGATACCGTGACGGTACTAGTAGTAGCAGTAGTCCTGAGCAGGCCTGAGGCCTGAGGGGCCGTCATGGTCTCAGAGTACTAGCCTGATCTCGGAGTAGTAGTAGTAGAAGAAGTCAATGATATGATCACGACTCGGAGCCTGCCGCTGCTGCTATCATCATGTAACCGTGACCGCTCGCCTGATTTGGAGTAGTATTAGTAGTTACCGTGACTGTGACATACTGGTAGTTCCGACTTTATACACCGCCAGCTACAGCTGCTACTAGTGAGCGCTAATTAACACCCTCATGTTGACCTCAAAACGAGATGAGGTTGACTCGGACATGTGTGGCAGATCACTCGAGCAGCAGCAGAACAGAACACCGATAAACGTGCCCAGTACTTGTATGAGGTTGATCTCGATGATAACGGATCCGACCAACTCATTGATGAGATCTCCCGTAGATTGACGTACTGGAGGTTGTTTGGTGCGCTTTTTCGTGATTTTTTTTGATCAAACCCTCTTATGACCTTTTGTATAGATCACACAATCCACCTCATCGCTCGAGCCTGCCGCGGCGGCGGAGGGAATCGTGTTATTTGTTCAGCTCTGAGAGGTGAACGAGTCATCCCCGTGCGTTACCTTTTGGCCAGCGCACCTGCAAGAAAATCAAGTGCAGAATATTCGAGGTATGCCGCATCGTTCGCTCCTACTATTAGTACTGCTACTAGTACTACCATCAGTAAATTCACGGGTCCTTGACATGGTAGCCATGGGTCAGGCTAGTACCCTTCATCAGACTCGGACTCGGAGTTTGTCTGATAATACATGGGTCCACTAATACTAAAGGCACTCACTGCCGACAATTCTGCTTCATGGTCTGGAGCAGGATATTCTGATGCGAAGAAGTCACCCTCTATGTATGTTTTTGGGTCCCTCCGTCATTTTGTAACGTTTTTGATACATTGTCATAGGCTTTCAACATTGCCGCTGGGCTTGAACACTCTCCCAGACTCGCAGGTAACGAGCACCCTCAGGCTGTGCAATCACAGGTGTTAACGTTAATGCCCAAAACAGGGCATCTTTCGAAGCGACGTATATTATATTGTCATTTAGTGTTCTCCTAAATTGGTACTCGCATACAAACCCCGGCCAACATATAAGACGCAAGCCGCCGCTGGTCAGCTCCCTCATCTCGCACTTCGTCCCTCCAACCATTTTCTCCCTTCTCCCTTCTCATCTTTCTCCGCTTCCATGTCCAACGCCGAGGACGGTGCTGCTGAGGGCTCGGGCAGCGCGTCGCACGTCGAGCAACAGCAGGCTGAGGGCTCGAGCAGCGCGTCGCACGTCGAGCAACAGCAGGTTGAGGGCTCGAGTAGCGCGTCGCACGTCGAGCACCGGCAGGCTGAGGGCAGCCGTGTCAATCGAGCAGAGTTATCTGCACAGGCTCGACAGAAGCGGAAAATCGCGCAGCTGGAGGAGAAGCTAGTGGCCCTCGAATCTGGACGTGCCGCCAAAGAAAGGTATGGCCGCTGTTGCAGATGTCGAGATTGATTTCTGATTAGAATCTAGGCAGACGAATTATTTTGTTACTCAAGGAAGAGCATATAGGCGTGTTGTTGCACTATATGACAGCCTCGATGATCTAGTTAACGAGAACGACCGGAGGTTTGACATGGATGAGGACGCACAATATACCCTCGAGTAAGTTTTTCCCTGGGTTTGTCAACGCTACTCATGGTCTTGTGTAGTGAGGATCGATTGCAGATAGGCTACATCACGTTCACGCAAACCATGCGGTGGTTCCACAAGAAGGCTACGGAGATGGAGTACGAAGAGTACGCACAAATGCTAAAGATGGTTGGTTTTCAAGATGTCAATGACCGCCTTGGTTTTGCTGAATTGTTTTTTCCAGCTTCGGCAAGGGGCTGACGCTGCTCGAGGAGATGATACATCTAAACTGAAGGCTCTCATTTCCGAATGGGTCAACCGTGAATTTAAGCCTGACCCCCTGGTCGATCCGGATGACAAACATTCCCGTGGTTTCACCAACGATGCGTGTGGTAGGTTACTTTGCCCTTCGGAACTTGATTGGAACGATTCAGCGTGAGTGGTATGCTCAGAATCCCAGAAAAATCACTCACATGTAACCAGTGTAAAGGCAGGCATTCGAAATCGCGCAGATGGCTACATCGTCACCGATCTCTCCTTTCCAGCATTCGTATATGAAAAGTACACTGCGAATCCCGAAGATCTGGAGGAGGGGCTCTTTAAGGGCAAAATACTGCTTCAGGTGCGTGTCCCAGCAGTAGCCTGGAGTTGATCTCACTGGTTTTCTAGGCCTACAAAGCAGTATTCACATCGCCTTCCTCGGCCAAGGATGTCGAAGGCGAGGGCGATGGGGCGGACATTATTCAAAACAACAGACGCGCCCGGAAAACCTGCGACAGAATCAAGGTCAAGAAGCACGTAGCGCAGATCATCAAGATGGAGAAAGTCTCCGCTCGGTCACTCGCATACATAATTTGCCAAGTAAGTCATAGCATTGTGAGATTGATGGTATCTGATGATAAAACCAACAGGTTCGATTTGCCCTCTCTGCGGTCACCTCTTGGCGGTCTGTTGACGGCGACTTCGACTATGTCCAATTCTGGCGGACTATTGTGGATTTCTTTGAAAGGCCTCCCGGTCGAGAAGCTCAGCGCAGGGTAGAAAGGCTCCTAGAGTGGTGGACTAGGTGCGTTATTGATTGTCCCAGCATCGCTTAATTGAACCCGCCGTTTAGGAAAGTTTTTGGAAGGAGTCGTCGTAACGACCTCAGCCAATCGGCCAAGGACAACATGTCTGTAAATGCTCTTGCAAGGCAAAGGGCAGCTCGCGACGATGCTACTTTCGACTCACCATAGGACGTACCTTACAGTAATACCGTCATTATCTACAGCCTGTACATAGCACGCTCAGGAATTAATTTTGCTCTAATATCATGTGATAATTTGAAATTTGCTTCTATGACAAGGATTGGATAGTTTCGCAGTAGTATGCAGCTATGCTGTTAACAATTTTAATACGCGACACAATACACATTATCTGCCAGTCATGCGAGTACACGCCAGATGGACAGCTTGTATCGCCGAGATGTTAAATACACGCATCCAGCATCTCCCTTGTGGGACGCAAAAAATGCTAGCGTATGCGACAAAACGCACATTATTCTACTTGAACTGCGAGTGAGACAGTGAGATCGTCAGATGGACGACTTGTATCCCCGAGATGTCAAATGCACCATCCAGCATTCCCCTTGTGGGACGCAAACAATGCTAAATCATAGCGTATGTGACAAAACACATATTATTCTAGTCGAACGGTCAGTGAAACAGTGAGGTAAGACATCGCCCACCGTTGTCAAAACCAGAGCCAAGGTACTGTACCATAAGGATAAAGCATCAGAGTCAAACCGCAAATTATTGGAACGGAGGTGCAAACTAACCGCACCTGCTAGTCATCAGATACTTACAGAAAATTGTGAGAAGATTTGAAGCAATATATAATTCGACTGTCGCTCGCTCGTGAACACGCCCTAGTTGCTATGCAAAGGCAACGCTTCTTGGCATGGATTCCGGATTACAATATATAATACGACCATTACAAACTCACGGAAGGTTGGGTGGCGACTCGAAGTATGACATAGGTCGACTGTTGTTCGCTTGGCGAAAACGTGAACACTTCTTTGCACGGATTTCCAACCGTAGCTCACAAGAAGACAGTTAGACAATTGAAGAATATGGCATCGAAATTTCAAGTAGGACATCGGTTGATTGCCGCTTGCTATGGTGAGCACATTGTTGTTCTCTGCAAGGTGGAACGCTTCTTCGCACGGGTTCCCGACCGCAGTTTAAAATATCAGTATTAGACAATTGAAGAAGACGGCGTCGAAATATTAAGTAGGACATGCATTGTTCGTCGCATACTTTGGTGAGCACATTGTTGTTCCCTGGATGTGCTGGCGCTCAGGATCACCCTAGACATCGACGAGTTACTGTTGAAGATCCCTGCTTTTCAAATAACTGATATCAAAGCTCCACTATAATAGAAATTAATTGCCACCTACTTGGCAAAAACATTGGACCTGCCGCGCATGACAACGCCATTTTCATGCGGATTGCCAATTGATTTATGGCAGATAGACATTAGATATTTGAAAC
>JRHT02000198.1:54206-69753 GCA_011800875.2 Suillus brevipes Sb2 | reverse complement strand
GTCACAACACCCAGTAGGACACCGCCTAGAGGGGGGTCGATGCGGAAGCATATTCGAGTTTAAATATCTGTAGGCCAGAGTTGCAAAATGCCTCATAGCACATGCAACAACACATCTTAAGTCCCCGCTCTTAGATATAGGATCTCCCAACATATATTCATAGTACAGCATTTTTGTTCTATGAAAATAAAGATGAGGCACACATACAGCTTCAAATCTATGTATCATTCAAAGTTACCTTTTTCACATACTATCCCTTCCACTGCAATCGGCACCCCACAGAAGTCGGCAGTCACGCTTTTTCGCCACCTGGGCTTCCCAATAAGTAAGCCTCAATATAGTTGTTGATTACGTGCTGTACTTACTAATGTTTGGCTCGTTTGCTGTGAAACTCAACACCGGCATTAAGTCCTGTCCCAGATCATCTGGGACCTTCAGCTATATAGTACCTATGCTACCCTCGGCACTGTCCACCACCTATATACCCGGATTCGTCATCCCGACGCGCCCACCAACGCGCCCACCAACGCGCCCAACCTTCCAAACTGGGGGAGGTAACACTCCCACGCCCCTTGCTCTTGCCCGCCACCACCACCAACGACCACCGATGCGCCCGTCTGCGAAGAGAATCACCGGCCTGTTGAAAGCGGCCATCAAGCACTCCTTTCGACACTCTATCCGGAGTGTTGGTGTACTCAAGGCAGGGCAACAACACCAACGAAAGGAGGAAGTCAGTGTGAAACGTCAAGCATGTATACAAGGTATGCTAATCATTTGCTTAACATTACTTTGATCTTCTTCCTGTTGTTGCAGAGATGTCGTCTGAGGATCGCGACGCGCCCGCGCCAACGCGCCTAACTCTGATAACACTCCATGCCCCTTGCTCTTGCCTGCCACCACCAACGACCACCAACGACATCCACCCTCACTGTACGGACACTGTCCTCATCTTTGTAAGACTATTCGCAACGTCGGTGCGCCAGCTTTTCTCATTGGATCAATCGTCTTCTCAGCTCCATAATGAAAATTTTCATTGTATTAGATTGTACTAGGACTACGCAATGAAAAGTACTTGAATCTATTCAGACGAGCGAGATTGATGAGCGGAGCTACTGGTATCAAGAATACTGTGCTGCTGGCCCAAAGATACTATCTAAATTTGCCAACATCTCATCAGGATCAAAGGACTCATATTGCGGCAGAAGACTTCCATTGGTAGCTGTGGGATCAAAGAAGTTGAAAGAGGTGGAGGGATCAAAGAGGTTCGCGGTATCACTGTGAGTGTTGGCAATGGCGCCCATGCTGTTGTTTTCATCAGTGTTGGCAATGGCGCCCGTGCTGTTGTTTTCATCAGTGTTGGCAATGGCGCCTGTGCTGTTGTTTTCATCAGTGTTGGCAATGGCGCCCGTGCTGTTGTGAGCATCGGAAACGGCGCCTGTGTTGATGTTGGTATTAACCTGGTTGTCGTTGTCAATGTCAGCATTGTTCTGTGTGTTGGCGCTGGTGTCAGTGGAGTTATTGGGGGACGCAGAGGCATCATCTTCGTCATCTATATTCACAGTTTCTGCACTCTTGTACGTCTTCTTGCGAGTGTTTCTTCCAGAGCCGTCAGGTGAGTGCGCCCGCTTTTTTCCCTCATCCGAGCGAGTTCGGCGATGATGCTCGACAATCTCGCCCCTCCCAAGCTTCTCATTACGCTCTTCAAGAAGTCGTTGAAACTCCTCGTCCCCAAGACGTCTCCAATAAACAGCACCTGACCGCCACTTCCGCTCCAACATTTCGAGGTCAGGAAGGGCGCTAGACGCTTCGCTGAGGTTGACGAATGGGATGTTGGCTGGCCAGCCTTCGACCATGACTTGATAGGGCTGGACAACATTGCGGAAATAATTGGCCCAGTGCATCCTCGCACTGTCATCCTTAGTGATCTCCACTAGACATAGTAGTTAGTATGGACAACAAAAAATAGAATCAAAAAAGAAATTCACCTAGTTTCTGAGTGATGATCTTGCGCAGGGCAGCACGAACATTAGAGCAGCGTTTTTTATGATTGTTCGCAGCACCTATGAAAGTTAGAAACGGCAGACTTGTTTTCGGGTGAGACGAAGCTAACCTTTCATTCCCTGGACAGCAAATCCCTCCATCTTGCTGATTAAATCTTGGTTGTCGATGTTCATCACAGACGGCATAAATTCCTCTACACCTTCGGTAGCGAAGGCAATACCACGAAGAGGAAGGTCAGTAGACCCACGTGTTGCATAGAGCATTGCCTCAGTGCCAGTACGACTCTTCAAGTTGTTCAACTATATACTATGTCAGCAAGAAAAAATAAGACGCGTCGAGGACTCACCTCGCTCTCAATAGCCTTCAGTGTCTGGGTGACGTCAATAATCTTCGACTTAGTCGAAATTCGGACGCCCGAGGTTTGTGTCTCCTTGTATTCACCATACTCGAGCAGAAGCTGAGACTTCTCCACTTTGGTGAGGTCCTGATACTCTTCACGGTGATCCTTGACGATTTCCTGCAAGACGTCCTTGCCCGTCGCACCTTAACATCATCACACAGTCAGTAAACTTCTTTGGTGTGATTCAAAATGTACATACCGTTTTCTTTGTTCTCTTGACATTTCTTCCAGCAGAAGGCATTCCAAGCGCTCAGCTTGGAACGCTTGAACCTCATCATTCCGTGTCCTATACACAAGTCATTCTGGACGCGACGGAAGCTTTTGTGATGAGACGATGCAATCGTCTTCACCGTCTCATCAAGACCATTCCACGCATCCTGAAGGGCCGACTTGAAGCGACGGGAATTGTCACGACGTCGAACTGTAAGGGCAGCACGAGCCTCCTTACTGAGAGTGACTCTGGGGCGATGGGTAGGGTTTGCCTGGACACGCTTGCGCATCTGTATTGCGAGGGAGAGGGGAGCCGTTGACTTGAATATTGTACCCGTTAGCAAAGAGTTTATATGTGGCCAGCATGATATTTCGCATGGCAGACAAGAGATATATTGATAGAGCACTAGTAACTCGGAAAAGTCGGACAATTCAGTCCAAAGACCAGAAAAAGATATAAAACAAGTATAGTGCGCACATGCAAACTAAAATGCCAAGAAAAATAAAAATTTGCACGAGGCGCGAAGATGGCGGCTAAACCATAATCAAATAATTAGCTTTTGAAAAAATTTAAACAACACACCATACCTTGGCACCTACAAACATTAATCGGCTACTGTCAAGATCCGAACGGAGCGCTTTACTCAGGTTCGCGGCCTGCTCATAAGTCAGATCCCATTTTGGGGACCGAAGAACAAACTCCCAGCGGCTGCTACGAACAGAGCTGATGAGCTCATGCAGCTTTAGAAGCACCTTGTCATCCAGGCCAAACCGATCAAGCACGGCATCCGTATGAGGACCTATGCTAAGCAAAGGGGGCCCAGTATTCAGGAGGAATGCATCAGCATGGCGGCACTGACGAATGTTGTCCTTGCGAGGCGAAGCACTAACAGACGTTGTGTTGGAGACACCCTTTTTTGCCAGGGCTTGTCCCATCTGGACAGCAGCTGAGACCGACTTGTCACTGACTTCTAAATCCCGTGCAAACTGCTTTGTAGGACGAGGGGAACACTGGATCCGTGCACCCGAAGCTACAGTCGGCCCAGGTAAAAATGCCGGTCCAGAGAGATTCACCTGGCTTGCAGCATCTAAAAAATGAGCATCTAAATGACGTGGCTGCATCTAGATAAGAAAGACTTACAGTGTCGAGGAGGGATAATGCCTTCGATACGGCAACATTGTGAAAAACGCTGCAGATGGGGAATTACAAATTCCTCGCCAAACGCCTGCACCAAAGCTGATACATCTCCCCCAATGCGTTCCGGCACTTCACGATATTCGCGTGGCGTGATGTAAAGATCAATGGTAAACTGTTCTGGAGAGTGTGATGCTGGGGCTTCAGAACCAGGGCAGCGCATGAGGATGGAAATCCCGCCATCGAGTTGATCTTGCATTGCAAGCTATCAACAATTTATATTAGTATATTAGTCTACCAAGAAAGATTAGAATGAAAAGAAGAAACTGACCGCATCAAACACATCTTGCAGTGCTGCATCAGCAAATGCTTCCTGCGTGATGGTTGGTTCATCTACAGAAGTGTACGAGTTGAAAGCGATGTGCGATGGATGAAGGCCGCCACGTTTTCGAGTATGGTAGTGAGTACCGTCAATGTGAGCATTGTGTCTGAGTATTGCACGGGCTGCTGCTTGTCGCTCTGCATTACTGAACCCTAGTGCAAACGAGCTCGAGTGTATTGCCGCCAAGCTACAAAGTGAGAATCGAGGTTGAAGCAGCACTGGCACGGGAGAAATGGCCTCTTCAATGGGTGCTGTTTGATGGTTTTGTTGTGCAGGGATGAGAGATGGGGAGCGGACAGAACGAACCATGTTCAGGAGTTGAGTTGAGATGGAAGGATGGTTAAGGTAACGAAAATGAGGCATTGCACGCAACCGATTACGAACATGATAAGAGAACCACTGGCACTGGCAGTTATCAAGCGCAAATCAAAACATCTAAGTGAATAGTAGTAGTATATGATTTGCAGAAGGGTGATTGAACACTGAAAGAACGAGTACATACATTTATCAAGCACAGGTCAGATAGATCCAGCTGGCCAGTAGTAGGGAGCCCAGTATGATTGAACATCGAAATGGGTTTGTTCAAGTTATGTCTACCGTATAAGCTCCTAGACCACGAACATCAAACTATCATCACGTCCTATGTCTTCCATTCAACTACAGATTGTATTCCTGTTGCGCAAGCCATCCCACAGTGCATGTCTCTATAACGAAATACTACTCATCACATCCTATGTCTTCCATTCAACTACAGACTGTATTCCTGTTGCGCAAACCAACCTGCATATCTCTATCTCCCCTATTCAACTACAAACTGTATTCTTGCCATGCAAATGATCCGTTTCTCTCGATTCATACCGTTTATCATAGAATAAGAGTCAGGCTACTATTATTATAGAAACACTATAGACAAACTACTGGTACAAAGGGTAAAGTAGTGGTAGCGTTCAGTCTGTGACCGAGGCCAAAAAATGAGCAAAATCTTCTACAGTCTGCGCTTCTTCCTCGTGCTCAAAAATAAGTCCATCACCCTGTTCAGACGCTAAGATATCCAAGGCAGCTGTCTCTGACTCTGCCGGGTCAATGCTTGCACGGATAACAGCTTGTATGTCTGCACATTTGAGGGTATAAATACTAGTTGAAATAATTAAGAGTGGTGAAGACGTACCATGGCTAGTGGACTTGCAAGTTGGAATACTGTTGAGCCGCACACCAATTCCTCTTGTCCCCGAAAAGTTTGGTTGCGATGCAATTTGATCAAGTCTAAAAAGATGCACTGCATTGATGGCAGCACGTGTTTGCCATTGGCATTGCAGCTCAAGTCCAACAGGTTGATTTGATGCGAGAAGAACGTCGATGGTGGCGTTAACCATAAGTCCTTCATCGTGTATAGCGGTGCGCAACCGACGAATCTCGACATTCAATCGCTCGATCTCTTCACGAGCACGTTGGATCTTGAAGTACTTCACCGTAGCTTCGCGATGAGCGGGTTTAGTCCAATCCAAAGTGCGGATGTCAGAACGTGATTGACGCAAAAGGTCGAACTCGCCAAGGAAGCTGTATTCCACAATGTCTTTCCAAGTTAGCTGTGGTCGTGGAGGGATCAGAGCACCAGCCTGAGTGTTGTATCGGCTGAGCGCGTTACGAATCGCCTCCGAACGACGTTGTAGAGCTTTGCTGATCTGTTGGCGAAGTTTATAGCCTAATTCAGAAAACATTAAGTGCTGATGCGCCCATTACTAAATGACAGACTTACCTGTCCCTGAAAGTGAGAGTTTTGAGAGCTCAAACAAACGCATAACGACAAGCCGTTCTAGATTATCAAGTGCCATGCGATAGTTCAAAAGTGAGGTTTCTTGGCGGAAATGATTATATTGATCACTTCCGATCTCCCACCGTTTGTCAATACCCAGTTGAACTTCCAAATGCGAAGCCATTGCTTCCGCATTTTGGAGCCTGGAATATGATCCGTCAACACGCACCCGAGCTTGATTCAGGGCGACATGCATGTCCGCAAAGCTACCGACATGAATTTCGACCAGCGACCGATTAGCCGCCTCACGCGCTGAATTCCATTCTGCTCTGTCAATTATTGAGGCATCAAATCAGTACAAATTTAGTTAATGACTTACTGTCGCTCGGCAACCTCGTCGAGAGCTTGGATATACCGAATGCTGACTTGGTCCTTGGGTGGCAGCTCTTTCAGCCCATCCAGGTATGAGCGCTCCTGCTCATGAAAATGAAGGAAATCTGTATCTGAAAGGTTAAGCACGCCTTTGAGGGCGGTAAGTTCAGCAGTAAGAGTTTGAACAGCCATTTGAGCCTCTCGGTAATGATTGCGTAAGAATGTACCTATACATTAATCTAGATTCAGCTCTGAATGACGGTACCAAAATCAACTTACTCAGGGCTGAATACTTATCCTCATCCCAAAAGGAGAAGTGCTGCTCGATGGCCTGATGTCGGTGAAATGGACTAGCATGGCGAGTGCCACGAGCAAGCTGGTTCGACGAAGAAAAGATGTGTTCACATCCTTCGCCCTCTGTGTGGCCAGTACCATCTATGTAAAGCGGGTGCCAGTCAATCTGACATCTTCGGTTATGAGCATGGCCATGAAACGCCCCAACCATCATCCTTAAATTGAGAGTGCGAGCGCCTGGACCCAGGCTACTGTTGTTGAGCGTTTTAGAGAATGCGCAACCAATATCATATGCGACACCCCCATTCTTGCCGTAAACGTCAAGCAGACGATTTATAATAGCTAATGGGTATTTCGCGCTTAAGATTCAGTCAGCAAGGACGACAATATTGAAACAAGATACAGATACATACAGTTCACCGCTTTGCACCATATCACAAGCTAATAGAATAATGCGGTGGCGACAGGCCGCAATAAAGATCCCGGATTCATCAAAGATCGAGAACATCTGTTTACGTTGCTCGGGACCAGCATTTCGCCAGCGGTCAACACAATGAAATGATGCCGATGCCGATGCCGACGGCACAACATCTTCCCAATCATCATTCTAGTCAAAATGGTCAGGATTGTATGGTTAACATAAGTCAACCTTACCGTTTGTGTCTGAGCGCTGTTCTTGAATTTATCTACCTCCGCTCGACTAAGCCAGTAGTCAGAACGATAGGTGCGTGAGTCATGACGTGGAGATGTGCCATATATAGACAAAGACCATCTTTTCAAGCTGTTGTTTCCGTCAATAGTTGCGAGCCATTCGAAAGCTAGGGGATGTTCACCCTCGAGCTTGTAAAAGCAGCAGGGACAAGAGTTAAGGAGTCGCCAATTAGGTGTGTTATACTTAAGCGCTGCTTTGATGATGCCGTCTACGCGATGCAGGATCTCGAGGTAGATATCATAGGCGTCAGAAAACTGCGTGTTGAAATAAGGACGGTATGGAATCTAAGAAACAGCATGTAATTAATGTGATATTGATGTAGCAAAGATCATACATTGTGAAGGTGACACAAACTCTTGCACTGCGCTTGTATGCTAAATCGGGGGCAAGTCCTATGAGATTGTCGATAAACGGCAAGTGTGCGCAGGGAGACGGCGATAGTAGGGTGAAGTGGGGAGCAGCCTAGGTAACCGTGGTAGATAAGACTTTCATTCGGAAAGTTGTGGAAGGGTTGAGGCTGCACAGAGGCGCGCTTTCGACCTGAATATTGTTGGTTAATACAAATCCAACAGAAAAAAAAAGAAATCACTGAATATATCCACAAGTTCAATATTCTGAAGAGTTAGTGTGTCCGAATGATCGAGTACGGGTTCATCCTCGTTTGGAGCGCTGGGCATGCCATCACCACGATCCCGAGTACGAAAGTCCAAGTAAGCTTTGACGAGACGTTCCATTTGAGTGGTCCAATTTGCGTTCTGGACGTCGATGCGGTCCTTGCGGGTGCGTGGATCCACATAGCGGCTAGTGTATGTTAGAAAAACTACAAGTGCATGAAAAAAAAACTTACCAGCCAGAAATGTCAGCCATTTGCTGAGCTAGTCCCTCGAAGGCCTCATACTCACCACCTTCATAGCTAAGGTCTGCTCCTTCCTCACCAGGAGGTGCTGTGTATGGTACCGAATTGATATCGACATCATGATCGATAAGTATCGTCTCGACAGCGTTGCGATCCTCAGACGACATCTCTGCAACAACAGGAAGAAGATCAGGGTAATGTTGAGCAAATGATTAGCGTACCTTGTATACATGCTTGACGTTTCGCACTGACTTCCTCCTTTCGTTGGTGTTGTTGCCCTGCCTTGAGTACACCAACACTCCGGACAGAGTGTCGAAAGGAGTGCTTGATGGCCGCTTTCGACAGGCTGGTGATTCTCTTCGCAGACGGGCGCATCGGTGGTCGTTGGTGGTGGTGGCGGGCAAGAGCAAGGGGCGTGGGAGTGTTACCTCCCCCAGTTTGGAAGGTTGGGCGCGTTGGTGGGCGCGTTGGTGGGCGCGTCGGGATGACGAATCCGGGTATATAGGTGGTGGACAGTGCCGAGGGTAGCATAGGTACTATATAGCTGAAGGTCCCAGATGATCTGGGACAGGACTTAATGCCGGTGTTGAGTTTCACAGCAAACGAGCCAAACATTAGTAAGTACAGCACGTAATCAACAACTATATTGAGGCTTACTTATTGGGAAGCCCAGGTGTTTTTCGCAGGGTTTGATGTGACGGAATGTGACTCATTGTAACAAAAATGTAATGCCTTCCTGCCAAAATCACCTGGCCTTCCCAATAAGTAAGCCTTATTAAGCTTGGTTAGTGTTGCTGAAGTCCGGTTCGGTCCAGTTCTTGGGCCTGTAAATGTGAACCCCAAACAGGACCATCGGTTAGGTTCAGGCAATGAGGGCAAACATTGAACTGGACCCTTGCGAACACGTTCAGAAGCATTCGGTTCGGGTTCAGAACGTGTTCGAATGTCCGAATGCTACCGCTTTAAGGCCTTGTTGTGCTGATGAATTGAAGATAAAAATTGTTAGTAAACAAATGGATAAGATGAAGCAGCCATGCACCTTTGAGTCTACCAATTGCATGATGATGAAACAATGATGAAAATAAAGCAACACGATACCAAGGAGCCAAGTGAAATGGAAAAGGCCTGGATATGCTGACAGTGAAGGCACTGATGAGGGTGATGTCACAGGAGCCGGGATCAAAACAGACCACATTGACTGTTTGATGAGATGCACAGGGGCAAGATTCCCCGTCTTCTTCTCCGCAAACTGGCGATACTTCATGTACATACTTAGGACATGCTAAGAATGTGCAGTTAGTGATGACAGTAAATACGGAAAAAACCGCTCACCTTCGCCATGTCCTGTAGATCCTCAATGATCTCAACACAAGAAGCTTGGATGCAGCTTGTAGCAATGTGTTTGGCAGTGTCTGAGTCAACATTGCCCACAAGTGCTGTGGACGAAGGCCATCCGAACCAGGTGCAGGATGAATCATGTCGGCACCTGGTGGACTGTTTGACTCCAAGATAGAGCAAAGCAACAATGAGGCTTACCCATGATGATGATAGGGTTCCTAAGAACAGAGACCGACTGAGGATCACAGATCTTGATATGAACTCTGTGACGAATTAAGGTGCAGTTCGGACAATGAGTCCAGGTTCAGAATTCCTGGTTCAAACCACATGTGATGACCACATGTGATAGATTAGATTCAGATAGCGTGATAGATAGATAATCGATAACATGTAATAATGTAGCATATGTATACGTGTCTCCATCATGATATCCATCACTGCACCCCCATGGACCTCGAAGCGCAAACACAACACAATCGACGACAAAAAATAATGGTTATTATTATTACCATTGTGATCGCTCAAGTCACTCATTTATACCATCTGTTATTCTTATCCTGCGCTGAAAGAATTCCTTACCATACATCTATCCTCACCGACCAAGCCTGGGTTTATGAACTGATCAGTGGTCATCCAGACTGGATCAAACACAACTTCGGCATCGACCTTCAAATATTTGATGAGCTCTTAGCGGTTCTTAACCGACACGGCTTTGTCCAGTCCCGGAATGGGGTAACCGTGTCAGAGCAACTTGGCATTTTTTTGTACACGTGTGTTACTGGACTCTCATCTTGCCACGTTGGAGAAAGGTTTCAGCACTCTCCTGACACAATTACAAGGTAAGTATGCCTATTACTTTTTCTTAATAGTGTGCTGATCATTTTTGCAGGTATTTTAAACGCACGCTCATGTTCTTTTCCTCGGCTCCATTCTACACATCGAATGTCCGTTTCCCGGACCACAACACCCCACTTTCTGCTGCAATCCACGCTGACCCACGCTTCAGGTTCTTTGATCACTGCATCGGTGCTGTTGACGGCACCCATATCCGTGTTTTTGCGCCACTTGAAGACCACGTCGTTCTGCACAACCGGAAAGGCTTTCTATCGCAGAACTGCCTGTTCATCTGCGACCTCGATTTTTTTTTTCATTTACTCGCTCACAGGGTGGGATGGCTCAGTCGCTGACGCTTCCCTTTGGAATGACGCATGCTCTCACGATTTGCGCATGCCCGAACATAAGTACCTTCTAGCTGATGCTGGCTTTGGTACATGTGACGTGCTTCTCGTGCCTTATCGAGGTGTGCGCTACCACCTGAAGGAATGGCGTCAAGCTAATCTCGCATGAGTTCATTTTTTCTTCTTAGTCTGTCTGTCTATTAATTTTTTTCTAGGCCTAAAGACCCAAAAGAGTTGTTCAACTTGCGACATGCTGCACTGTGCAACATCATCAAACAGATATTCGGCGTTATGAAGCGGCAATGGCGCATCTTAATATGCGCGCCTGAATACTCCATGGATATCCAGTCCCGCATCCCAGTGGTGCTTTGTGCCATTCACAATTTCATGCAAAGAACTAACAGTGATATATATTTGATCTTGCCCTTGAGTACGGGCATGGTCTTGCAGAGGGTGACGGGGTTGGATCTGGCATGTAATTAGAGGGACCGGTGGATGCTGCTGGGAGCAGACGTGCAGACACTCGTAGGGACGGAATCGCGCAAGCAATGTGGACTGATTATCTCGCAGAACGTGCACAAAGGGGACTCCCATTGCCATAGTTGTAGGTGATACACGAATTCTGTACTACGAAATGATCTGTACGATGCTATGACACAATCATATATTCTTGCGAGTCCACTGATTGTTGTGGTGCACCGCCACAAAGAACTCGCTTCTCTTCCAACCACTCAAGCCTCATCACCTCATCCAACGAGTAGAAAATGATAGCCTGGTTCCTAGGAAGTTTGCAATGCCCAAGCGCTCTTTGCTCGTGAGGTTTGTATATTTATTGAGGAGGGAAATGGCACTCCCAATGTGTGTGGAAGGCTGTGGCTGCACTAGCGGGAGCACCGGGGCTAACACAAGATTATTCTGCATCTCACGGACTACTTCGACAAGGCTCTTCATCATTTCCGTACCCTCCTGCTGTGCCAATAGCGTGGCAGATGGTGGCCGACTTTGCTTCTGGGAGCCTGCAGCTGATGCAGGAGAAAGCACACTGTATTTGCGCTTACCACGGCTTATGCTTGTCCATGCCAAGCCACCAGCAGAGGTAGACCCTTCAGTGGAAGGAGCAAGAAAGGTAGATGGAGGAATAGGTGGCTCAAGGCCCACTGAGGATGATGGCAGCCCTGGAAGCGCATTATCTGTGACTGGGGGGATGGAGGATAGGTGTTGGCATTGGCGACGGCGGTAGTAGGTTGGAAGACATGCAAGCCTTTTGACTTGCCTGGCATCAACTGCTGCATGATTTCGAAGTGTTCGAAGCCCTTCGCCATGAAGGGCTTTGCATGAGGATGTGACTAAAAACAATGTCAGTAGAGGGGCATGCATGCAATCTATTGCGATGACTTACCTTTGTAAAGCGTGCCCAAACATCATCCTTTCTGTCTGAGATACCCACTCCATGCTCATCACTCCAAGTAAAACCCAATGTACACTTGATTTCAATGACACTTTGGTATGCTTTCTTTAACTATAAAAATATATGTCATTGATTTGCTGGCAGCTGAAAGATCACTGGAAACATACCGCTGTCCATTTATTCTTGCAAACTCCACCATTCTTTTCTGCACCCCTTTGATTCGGGTGTTTTGTCTTGAGGTGTGCAGATGCTTGATTGAAGGTGGCCAACTTGAAGCCACCATTGCCTGATGAAGGAAGAGCCTGCAGAAGGAACTCGAGAAAGGAAGTTTCCTCCGCCATTGACCACACTGCAGGAGCCTTCCTGGTCGTTCCACCAGCAGCCGATGTCACATCTATAGTACCTTGAGAACGTAGGGAATGCGAAGAGCCGCTGCTTGATTTATCAGACATTGTGGTGATAGCGTATCTTTTGTTTTATTAGATGCTTATTAATGCAGTCAGTCATCACGTGTGGTCATCATGTGTGGTTTGAACCAGGAATTCTGAACCCGGACTCGTTGTTTGAACTGCACCTAAGAGTTCAACTCAAGTTATAACGGGTTAGTAATAAAATTGGCTTACCGAAACGTTGAGTAGATTACCAAGGAAGTCAGACGTCACTAACAGAAATGCCTTCAGTGTTTTGGTCGTTCTGGAGATCAAGTGGATCATAGATAGAAGCAAGAATGGTTCAAACACGTGCGGACGGGTCCGGATGGGTTCGCAAATCTGAGGCATCAGCCGAACGCTGAACCTAATGATAGGTTCGGTCCTTACAGTAGGTTGAACCTTGGACCAAACAGATGGTCCAGTTCGGAAGGGTTCGCATTTGAACCGAAGTTCTGAACCGGACTCCGGCAGCACTAAGCTTGGTGATTACGTGTGTCACCAAGTTTAATTAGGCTTACTTGCAATAAACCTCCAACACCAGTGTTAAATATCGCCCCAAATACCTTTTTACCTTGCAGCACCTACTACCCTACCTGCCTAAAAGGGTAAGTACTGTTCCCCGCCCTCCCCAAGTACACAGCACTTCCTGTAGCGTCACCGCCTTATCCAAATCTTAAACAATGGCGGCTTCCCACGCCCCTTCTGCTCTTACTCTACACCATTGACGTCGCTGGGCAGTATAGCCAATGATCACCGACAATTCAAGCTGCTGGCTGGTGTCCTAGGCACTCTGGCACCATCCTATTCCATCAAGCAAGGTGCTTGCACTCCCACTATACTCCTAGATTTTGCCTGCCCGCCCGCCCGCCTGCCATCCTCCTCATTCCTGCCACCCTCAGATCACGCTATCTGATATGCCTGGTGTCCTAGGCACTGTGGCACCCACATATTACAGTGACCTATTTCCGTACCATATGAGTGAACGGACGTGCATAATATCCCGTATGATACGGGCCAGCGGACCATGGGCCCATGGTAGAAATATCCTCGACTATGATGGATGGGCCGGGAAGAATATTATTCCCGATGGAGGCGGGTGGGCCCATATAGGGAATATGTAGAGTAGATGAGTGGGCCGATGGACATGAATATTGTATAGATGGATGGGCCGAGATAGTTGGATATAATGTAGATGGGTATCAGATAGACGGGTATGGCAAGGGTACTTGTTATCACAAACACGAGTGGGCCGAGGGTGTTAAATCATATATCATATTAGACAGGTGGGCCAAGGGTGCTATACAGTATATCACATTAGACAGGTGGGCCGAGGGTGGTATATAATATAGATGGGTGGGCCCTGGTGTATGATAATTGTAGACATGATGGAGCAGAGGTAAGTGTACCGAGTTCCGAGACCCGGGTTATACAATATATTATATTAGATGGTGGGTCGAGGGTGGTATGTATATAATATAGACAGGTTGTCATATTCCGTTCCTGAAACCTTATTCGTCCGGACCGGACGATCCGGACCTGGCCTAGACTTCATTATCTCGAGTCCCCATTAGTATGTGCTTCTATTCTACCCCTATGTGCCCGGACCTTCTTAACAGTTAATATCCGACTCCATTCTGATCCATTCCGTTAGTCTATTCATTTAACTCATTCCCTTTGTTCTATTTGATATCCGGCTCCACTCTCGATCGTCCGCAGTTTATTCTTTCGACTTAGTCTCTCTAGTACATAGCATTAGCTTCCGGGGGCTGCGCTTCGGCCGGATACCCGTTGGAAGTACTACAGTATATAAACCCGCTGTAACCCGTAGTATTTCTTTAGTTCGAATATCATCTTAGACTTGTCCTTTCCTTGTGTCCTTCGGACCTCCGGCCTAGTCTCGTCCTCCACCTCCGAGCCTCGGGATTATATCCCTAAGGCTAAACTCCTCCGTCCCGCCTTCGGGTAACTCCTATATAGTTCCGGACATCGTTACCTCTCGTCCGGACGACTCTTATACCTTCGTCCGACGTTACCGGCCCTTTGTAAATTAGGGGCACGTACTCGGGTAAAGGGCGCAGCGCACGAGCTGAAGCCAAGCCCCTCCGGACTACCCGTTGAGCACAGTCTTAACAGTATATTCGGACTCATACTTTACCGAGTATACTTACTGTCATGGCTCCTACTCAAACAACCAGAACCAGAACCAATCAAGCCGCATCTAACTTCCTAGCTAGTCGACGCAATGCTGCGTCCGACACAGAAGAATACGCGGGTTTCACTCACCGTCGTACCAGACCATCCCAAGCCCCTGCAGAAAGCATCTCGCAGCTACGCAATCACCCGCATCCTGAGACTCCTAAACGCCCAGCCACGGACGGCCCACAAGACTTCAACGGGCCGGACGACAACGACGACGGGCCTCCTGGAGGTCCTCCGGACGGTGATGGGGATGACCCAGACGATGAAGATAACCCCTTTGACAGGGACGACCCAGTCGACCCTCCGGACGATGAGATCTATGGACTTACTCCATCAGAACGAGTCTTCCATCGCTTCTCGGAGGCCATCGAGAGCCTCGCCCGCAGCACGCGNAAATCTCCTTCTGAGGATTCCAAAGTCAAGGTTCGGGAACCCGATACCTTTGACGGGTCTGAACCTCGCAAACTTCGTGCGTTCTTTGTTCAATGTGAACTGAACTTCCAGAACAAAACCCGCTCTTTCCGCTCGGATCGGGCCAAGGTTAACTTTGCCCAGTCCTACTTGAAGGGCATGGCCCTTGAGTATTTCGAGCCTGATCTCCTGTCCGATGCTACTAACGTACGCCCGGACTGGATGGATGACTATACCGAGTTCATGTTAGAACTCCAAAACAACTTCGGTCCTCATGACCCAGTCGGGGATGCAGAGATGCAACTCGAACAACTAGTTATGCGCGAGGGACAGAGCATTAACAAATACGTAGTAGAGTTTCAACGACTCGCATCCCAGGTCCGGGGTTGGGGCGACGGTGCTTTACGCCGTCAGTTCTACAATGGACTTCCGGCCCGCATCAAGGACGAGATTTGTCGTCAGGGTAA
>JRHT02000198.1:11207-34231 GCA_011800875.2 Suillus brevipes Sb2 | reverse complement strand
TGCTCTCGAACGGACCAGCCACGAGTTTGCCAGTCTCCAAGTTCCATATCCGCACTGTTTCATCAAAGGACCCGCTCGCCGGCTGCGTGTTGTCCGCGGAGATATCAATGCAGCTTACCATCCGTGAGTGTCCTTCAAATGTTTTCACAATCCCCGTCTCAACCTCACAGACTTTCAGCTCCGCGGCTCGATCAACATCTCCACCACCAGTCACACTAGTCACAACCCATCTACTATCCCTTGATACTGCCACTGCCCGTACCTCCTCCTCACCAACTTCCCGCACTTCCTCAATCTCCTTGCCCTCCTTCAAATCCCATTGCCGAGCTGTCCTATCTTGGGATCCGCTGATCATTCGCTGGCCGTCGGGAAAATACAATATGGATCCAATAAATTGCCCGTGGCCTTTCAAAGTCATCGATGGTGCCAGACTCGATTTCGTAGCGGCTGCCTTCGTCGCTGTGGAAGCCATGGCTCCTTCTCCACCTGCACAATGAATTAGTCAAGTGCAGGCAGGGTAATCTTGGTATGGACCTGTGCGAGCTTTCCTTATGTGCTGTTGGCTTGACGTTGATTGCCAGTTCATCCGCGCTGGAAGAATCAATATGACCAAGAACCTGTCAATGATAAAGAGGGTGAAATTCTTCGAGGTGAATATAGCTGTCATACAATCGGTGCTTTCTTACCAACTCGCAGCCTCTCACAGCGAGTTCCTGTGTTCGGGCGTCACTTTACTTCCCACCCGCATGGATAGTCCGCATATGCTGTACGTTCAGCCTCTAGCATTCACCTTTCTTCATTGCTCGCTCGTTTTTCAGTTTTACACGATTGTTTTCGATGTTTAATGAAGACCACGGGAACACCTTTCCTCGTCCCATTCTTGAGACACTCCTAGTAAATCTCCAATGCGGACACCTAGTCGGCATCGACCGTTATCTTCGTTATGCACTCGTCTCACTTCTAGGACCTCGGCCTTTTCTCAGGGTGTGAAGGTGCTACGTAGCAGATATATCCAAAGGTCCATCAATACGCAGGTTATACAAGATGTAATGACTAAGTACACGATCATCAATCTACACCAAAAGCACCTCGAGTCTCATTAGGTGCCATTTTACTTTACACTCACCGCTCGAATCTCACAAACCTTGCACTCACGCCTCCATCAAAGCCTGAGCCGCCTTCTTGGCATTTGCTTTCAGGCCCTCGACCTGTAACTCTATGTTGCGAATCTTTTCCTGTGCAGCGCGGAGCTCACTGTTGAGCCGATCGACTTCAGCTTTGAAAACAGTGGCCTTGCCCTACAAGTGGCTTGAGCGTTCAATTTTAAGATCGAAACAAAGAGTACGTACTTCACCATCAACTTGCGTTGGAGTGAGGATGACTGGAGACTCTGAGATAGGCGAGGCAGGTCGAGGCACTGGGGCCGACTCAGATCTTAACACGACTGGAGCTTGTGACAAAGGTGTAGGCAAGGTGACAGATTTAGTGACAGACGGAGGCGCACTGAACGCAGTGGTTGCAGGCGCAGGCGCAGGTGTTGGTGTCGGTGCAGGTATGTCACTCGATGTGCAAGTTAAAACGCAAAATGGAATGAAATGATAAAGTAACATTGAAGCTTGAAATAAACAACTACTTGAAATCAAGTACTTCGAAGCTCTGTTCACCTGCGTGCGGCATCCTAATTGTGCTCATGACTTCGAAAGATAACGACGTCACCCTATTGGCTTCCATGGTCAAATCAGTCGAAAGGAACTTTTTCTTAGTGGTCGTCTCGAGATACGGGAGACCAGATCCACAAAAACAGACCAGAATTCGGCAAGATCTCGCTACCTTCGACAAGTCGTTGATCCCATCTCGTTCCGTTCCCAGCCTTAACGTCCACCACTCGATGTGGGTTAAAGTCGCGGATGCATAACGGACGCTGTGTGTTGTACCAATGTTGAGGCGCAGGCTAAGCAGGGCACAGATGGACCAGAAGTCAAAGCAGCCATCCGGGATCGATGACAGGCGACCGACTTTGATCATCAGGTGCGTATGGCATATAGTTGGATGAGCCCTATGACGTTTCGCATTGGCGGGGGTTCCATAGTGTAGAAGGACCTGAATGCTTGCAACTTGAAGAATGGTATGGCTGGGCTCGCATTACCCGAGTACTCGAGCAGAAGACGAGGTTGCACATCAGTCGAGTTGTATATAAGTACATATGGTGAAGACATTCTAATTAACAAAACACGGAAACGTATACGAAAACAAGATAGCTAGAGTGCAGGAATGTATGAGTGTCATTTTTACAACAGGATGAAAGAGAATCGCAGATAAACAGCTTGTGAACACATCCCAGACGACAGTAATACAACGTAGAGCTACACACCAATATGAACGAAAACCATCCTCTGCTCAAGCGGCACCTTCGTCTTCACAGCGTGAGTAGCACAGTTGAGTGCCCAGGCCGCCTTCGTGCAGTCCATGACCCCTTCCTTCTTCGGATCGAACATAAATTTGTAGAAAGCCTCAACGACATGTTTTGCGACGGAATCGTCGACCTCCCACAGCGTGCCAACGACGCTCTTGAACCCTGCAAATTGGAGACCGGCTGCGAGGTGAATCACTTCGTCGGGTGTCTTTTTATCCCCGACGGCGGTATGACAAGCAGATAAAAATGCGAACTCGGCACGAGGAATATCTCTCTCCATGATATCAAGCAATGTAAGATGTTCGTCTCTCATGACGAAATGGGAGTGGTAAGGCTGTGCAGGGTCCTGCTTGCCATGACAAGCAAGGTGCACCCAGGTATTGTCTTCCAAAGCTTTGAGTGCACCTGCGCGTGTGGCTGCGTCTCCGGAAATAGTAGTACGGTTGGCCGTCGCAGGGACGAGCTTATAGACAAGCTCGAGCTCGCTGTCGACAGCCAACAGTTCCTTGCCTTTCCCTGCACCTGGCTGACCCTGTCCGATCGTCACGAAGGACGGAGCGAGACGCTTTTTCATCAACTGTCTAGATCTAACTAGAGCCGAAAGTGTGGGCGTGTAGGAACAGATGTAGAGATCCTCCAGGCATGGCTCCTTGGAGCGATCTGCCTTGATTAGAAATGGGTTTGCTGCATGGAGAGGAATGGAAGTGAAAGCTGCTGTCGGACACAGCCAGATTCGAGAGTGGCGCTTTAGTTTGAGGACATTTTCGAGTACGTTGACGATGGGTACCATGATCTCATTCCACACTATCCGCAAGAGAACTATTAAATCATTCCTTGGCTCCGTTGGGTTCATCCGGGACGCGGTTCGTATTGCCCGTGAAAAACGTTCCTTGAGATTGTTGAGATCAGCGAGAGCGATAGACGATAAAGGAACATGATGAGGATCTCCTGACATCGGGACAATGATGGCACCGCACGAGTATTGACTGGCAATGAGGATGATGACTGGGCCATGACACGCTGCAGCCTGCAGGTCTTCGTATGCAGGTGGGAGCAGGAACCGCGAGAAGCCTTGAATATGACGGATTTCAGCTACTGCAGATTCCCACTGCCTTGTAAGTCCCCTATACTTTATTGCTGCCCGATCAGCAGCAGCTCTATCTGTGCTGCCTGCAGAACCCTGAGCAACAGCAAGGCGTTCTTTAAGCTCGGAAACTTTGCGAGCTAGTTCGGGACTCGTGGACGAGAGATCTTCGAGTGGTGTCCTGAGTCGCGATACCAGTGACCACTGCTGGCCACGGCCCTGCTCCACGAGTTCAACTGCCCGTGGTAGATTGCCACGACGTATGGCACATGAGGCTGCATCTACGGGGAGTGAGTTGGCATCATCGAAAGCGGTTGCAGCCTCGCGCCGTGAGATGATCGACGATCGAGTCATCACATGGCTGTCGAAAAGCTCCAAGCATACTTGGTATGCTTCGAGGGCAGAGTCGTGTTGATGACTCTCAGCTGCAGCAACCCAGTTCAAGGCGGTTTGAATGCGATATGGAAAGCCTTGAGTGGGGTGTCTCGATGCGAGTCTGAAGTTCTCTACAGCGAGTGACAAATCAGCAGGGTTGAGTTGCACTCGGTAACGAGACAAATAGGCATTCTTCAGCCACATGTAGCTGAAATACCTGTCCGGGTGCAGTGAAGGCAAAATCTCCAGGGATCTGTGGCAGAGATCAATGGCCTCCTCGACATCTTCATTCTTCCGAGTGTCCTTGAAACGAGAGCAGAGCGCCGAGCTCAAATTGAAAAGAGTTACATGGCGCTCTGGATGGTCGAGCCTCGTTATGCGAAGGGATTCGCGATACAGATCAATGGCCTCGTTAAGATCCTCGCTGACATCCAATTTGCCATATCTGGTCCAGAGCGCGGAGGCAAGGTTGCTAAGCGTGGTGTCACGAGTTGGATGCCCAGGTGGGCACAACGTCAGTGACTCGCGATAGAGGCTGATAGCTCGGGTGATGTCATCTTTGGCACCACGTTTGTTGAAACGAGTGACAAGGGCAAGCCCTAGGGTGTCCAATGAGGTATCACGAAGTTTGTGCCCAACAGGGTGCAGGCGCAGCGCTTCTTCGTGCAAAGAGATGGCCTCATCGAGGTCATTAGGATTGCCTTGGTGCTTGAAGCGATAGAAACCGAGGGAAACAGCCAAGTTATTCAAGTAGGCACCACGGCTAGTATGTCCCTCGGGGCACAGAGACACGGCTTCACGAAGAAATTGTATGCTTTCATCTAAATCATCAATGTTCCCGCTTTGTGCAAACCGCGATTCGAGAGCATTTGAAAGCTCGTCAAGTGTTCTTGGACGGTGTCGATGACCCACTGGACAGAGCTCGAGGACGACTCGTCGAAGGCAGATGCCTTCATCAGATGCGTCTGTTGGAAGATTGTTGCATCCGCCGATCACATAATCGACGCCATTTTCCCCTGCCGCGATGCTATGAAGGTAGGTGCCCTCTGGACAGAGTGGCAGTAGCTCATGATAGAGTTGCGCGGCTTCGCAGATGTCGGCAGCAGTACTTTTCTTGCTGTGGCGCCAAGTCAGCGCCTCGGTGAGATTATATAGAGATAAGGGACGATCGGGATGGCGCTGCGGACGCAATGCAAGGGCGTCGCGGAAGAGGGAAATGGTGGTATCGATGTCTTGCAGATCATTTCGGATGTAGCCTAGAAGGCGGGCCTGCGCGAGGTTGGTGAGAGCTGCTGCATGGTCAGGATGGCTGGCCGGACTTTGGTCCAGAACAAACTGAAAATGCATTATAGCAGCGTTCAAGCGAGGGCGAGAGACCATCTTGCTCCTCATGTATCTGGCGAATTGCGTGTGGCCTGCATCCGTAAGTCGAGTAATCTCGCAGTCCACGAGGGACTGTAGATGGTATTCCATCAGCAAGCTAACAGCAGAAACCAGCGTCACTCACATCAGACAGTACGCCGTCCTGATTGTCGCACACCTGGACAACGGCAGCCTTCAGCGTGAGGGATGGATGGACGCCGCGCACGGGTGAGAAGGAAATGTCTATGAAACGTTAGTATATGTGCGTGAATGAGGAGCAAATCACTCACCGAAAGGTACATCTGAATGATTAAGTAGCTCATCCCATGACATCTGAAGTTTACCGATGAGCTCTCCACTGCCTAACATTCGATCGGCCTCATAGGACGCCCTGATCTCCACAGATAGTAATACAGGTGTGACATCTGTTGATCTAAACTCAAGGTCAGTTCTCGAATCGTACCTGGAAGTTGACAAGGACTTACATAGTCACAGAATCGCCCCACACTACATATTCTTCGGATGACAAGACACCGATGGCCGATTTCCAGCGTCTCTGGGAGTCGACATTGATCGATACGTAAATGCCTGCAGGCATGCGCTCGGAAGGGACTTGAAGATTTTTTCCGCTAACGACTGTAGATAGAGTACGAGGATTAGAAAACGGATGCGGAGATGATATAGTGACTCACCATCCAGTCTGATGCATCGGTTTTCTGATCTACCAGACATGATAGTGCGATGAAGCAAAATGATGAGGATCGAGAATGGAATGCGTGGTGGGCGGGAGTGGAAGACGTGGGGTAGAGATATGGAGACTATGGATAAAGTTCAGCTGAGAGAGGGAAAGAAGAGGTTGAGGGTTTGGGCCTAGGCCCGGGTCATGCTGCATGTGTAATTCCACATCGTTTAGGGCTGTTCGGCACGCGATAGACGCTGGCATGTTAGAGTCTGTTCGGCCACCAATATTTGCGCCAGTTTACGCAGGTTTAATATTGCACTAAACGCTGGGAATAGGGATCACTGCAATTAGGATTAGCGGAAGAATTTGTCCTAGAGAAATGTAGACAAACTGATGCATCGTCAGTCAAAGGTTAGTATGGCCGGTCATTTGCAAGGTCAGAGGGGAAACACGAGTCTCGGAGTGTTCTGTGATATGGTTGCTGCTCCACAAACACAACGACTCGTTTGATTAAGCCTATGTAGACAATTTGAAATTGCGTACAATGAGTGGCAAAGAGATAGACTGCCTCGATAGATTCTAAATTGGGATTCATCATTCGGGGTGTCTTGCCACCAATTGCGTGGCTTAGTAAGCAGAGCTTCGAAGCCAACCAGAAGAACTCTTCCGCTAATCCCACTCGGCAATCTCCATTCTCAGCGTTTATTGTAATTATACCAGCGTCTATTTTGCCGAATAGCCCTCGACAATGTTGAAATACATGTGCAGCATGACCTGAACCGTCAAGGTGTCAACTTCTTCTCCTCCCTCTCAGCTGAATTCTACCCATATCTCTACCCCCGTTTTCCACTACCACTCACTCCGTCCTCCTCATCTTGCTTCATCGCGCTATCATGTCTGGTAGTTCAGAAATGAGATGCATCAAACTTGAAGGTGTGTCACTTACCTTCATATCTGTTCTGTGATCCTCATGCCCTATCTATAGTCATCAGCGGAAAAAATCTCAAAGTCCCCTCCTTGCGCATACCCGCAGGTATTTACGTACTCATCAATGACGACTCCCAGAGGCGCTGGAAATCGGCCATTGGTGTCTTGTCATCCGACAGATCTGTGGTGTGGGGGGATGCTGTGGCCCTGTAAAGTCCATAGTCACTTCTAGGCGCGATTCAGGAACTGATCTTCAATAGATCATCACAGGTGTCACCTGCATTGTCAGTCGAGATCAGGGCGTCCTATGAGGCCGATCGAATGCTAGGCAGTGGAGAGGTTATCGGTAAGCTTCAAATGTCGTGGGATGATCTGCTCGATCATGGAGATGAACCTTTTGGTGAGTAATTCGCTCCTCATGCACGCGCACGCACTACATCAGTACATCTCGTAGATCTATCTTTCCCATCCGTGTACGGTGTCCACCCTTCCCTCACACTGAAGGCTGCCGTTATACAGGCTTGCGACGATCAGGATGGCGCACTGCCTGATGTGAGTGATGCTGGTTTCTGCCAGGAGCTTTGCTGATGGAACTCTATCTGCAGTCACTAGTAGACTGCGAGATTACTCGATACATAGATGCAGGCCATGCGCAATTTGCCGAATACGTGGCGAGCGAGACGGTTTCTCACCTGAACGCTGCTGTAGAGCACTTTCAGTTGGTCCTGCATCAGTGTCCGGCCAGCCATCCTGACCATGCAGCAGCTCTCACCAACCTCGCGTGGGCCCGTCTTCTAGGCTACATCCGAAACCATCTGCAAGACATCGATACCACTATTTCCCTCTTCCGCGACGCCCTTGCATTGCGTCCGCAGCGCCATCCCGATCGTCCCTTATTTCTATATAATCTCACCGAGGCGCTAACTTGGCGCTACAAGAAGAAAAGTACTGCTGCCGACATCCGCGAAGCCGTCCAACTCTATCATGAGCTACTGCCTCTCTGTCCAGAGGGAACCTACCTTCGTAGCATCGCAGCAGGGCCAAACGGTGCCGATTATGTGATTGGCAAGTGCAACAATCTTCCAAAAGACGCATCCGATGAAGGCATCTGCCTTCGACGAATCATCCTCGAGCTCTGTCCTGTGGGTCATCAACACCGTCCAAGAGCACTTGACAAGCTTTCAAACGCTCTCGATTCACGGTTTACACAAAGCGGCAACATCGATGATTTAGACGAAGGCATACAATTTCGTCGTGAAGCCGTGTCTCTGTGCCCCGAGGGACATCCTAGCCGTAATACCTACTTGAATAACTTGGCCTCGTCACTCAATATCCACTTCGATCACCAAGGCAAACCTGATGACCTCGATGAAGCCATCTCTTTGTACGAAGAAGCGCTGCGCCTGCGCCCTGTTGGGCACAAATCTCGTGATGTCTCATTGAACAATCTTGGGCTCGCCCTTGTCACCCGTTTCAACAATCGCGGTGACATTGATGATATCACCCGAGCTATCAGCCTCCATCGTGATGCACTGACACTGCGCCCACCTAGGCATCCACGTCGTAACATCACGCTTAACAACCTTGCCTTCGTGCTCAAGACCAGATATGACAAAACGCATGTCAGCTCTGATCTCAACGAGGCCATTGACCGGTTTCGCGAATCCCTTCGGTTAAAGCGGCTTAACCATGGGCCAGAGCGCCATAGAACTCTTCACAATTTGAGCTCGGCGCTCTGCTCTCGTTTCACGCGAACTCAGAAGAATGAAGATGTCGAGGAGGCCATTACTCTCTGCCAAGAAGCACTGGCGTCTCTGCCTTTACTGCACCCAGACAGGCACTCAAGCTACATGCGGCTGCAGGAGGCCTATTTGTCTCGTTTCCAAGTGCAACACGACCTTCTTGATTTGTCACTCGCTATAGAGAACTTCCGACTCGCATCAGGACATCCTACTCAAGGATTTCCTAAACGCATCGTGGGAGCTATTGACTGGGCTCGCCAAGCAGAAGTCTATCAACACGAATCTGATCTCGAAGCATACCAAACGTGTTTTGAACTTTTCAACAACCACGTCATGACGCGATCGTCGATTATCTCACGGCGCGAGACTGCAATTGCCTTTCGCGATGCACAATCACTTCCTGTAGATGCGGCCTCATGTGCTATACGTCGTAGCAATCTACGACATGCAGTTGAACTTGCAGAGCAAGGTCGTGGCCAGCAATGGTCACTGGCATCTCGACTCAAAACTCCGGTTGAAGACCTCGAGTCAGCAAGTCCGAAACTAGCGCATGATTATTTGGAGCTGAGCAAGCGTGTTTCCGATGCCGCCCAGAGCTCTGCAACCATCACTGACAGAGCTGCTGCTGATCTGGCAGAAACCAAGTTTAGGAAACTTGTGGAGCAGTGGGAAGCTGCGGTAGCTGAGATACGCAAGCTACAAAGTTTCTCGCGATTCTTGCTCCCACCTTCGTATGAGGACCTACAAGTGGCAGCGCGTCATGGCCCAGTCATCATCCTCATTGCGAGTCAGTACTCGTGCAGTGCCATCATCGTCCGGACGTCAGGAGAACCCCATCATGTTCCCTTGCCATCTATCACTCTCGCAGATCTGATGATTCTCAAGGATCGCTTCACCAGGGCATTACGACACGCGTCTCGGATGAACCCAGCGGAGACCAGAACAGATCTAATAGTGCTCTTACGGATAGTATGGGAGGAGATCATGCTACCCATCGTCAACGCACTCGAGAACATCCTCAAACTCAAGTGGCGCTCTCGAATCTGGCTGTGTCCAACTGCAGCTTTCACGTCGATTCCTCTTCATGCGGCCAACCCATTTCTAACAAAGGCAGATCACTCTAAGGAGCCGTGCCTGGAGGACCTCTACGTCTGTTCTTACACGCCCACACTTTCGGCTCTGGTGAGATCTAGACAGCTCATGAAGAAGTGTGTCGCTCCATCCTTTGTGGCAATCGGACAAGGTCAACCGCGTGCAGGGAAAGGCAAGGCGCTGTTGGCTGTCGACAGCGAGCTCGAGCTTGTTCGTACGCTCGTCCCTGCGACGGCCAACCGTACTACTGTTTCTGGCGGCGCAGCCACACGAGCAGGTGCGCTCAAGGCTTTGGAAGACAACACCTGGGTGCATCTTGCTTGTCATGGCAAGCAGGACCCTACGCAGCCTTACGATTCGCATTTCGTGATGAGAGATGAACATCTGACGCTGCTCGATATCATAGACACAGATATTCCGCACGCCGAGTTCGCGTTTTTGTCGGCGTGTCATACCGCCGTCGGGGATAAAGAGACACCCGACGAAGTCATTCACCTCGCAGCTGGTCTCCAGTTTTCAGGGTTCAAGAGCGTTGTTGGTACGCTGTGGGAAGTCGACGATTCTGTCGCAAAGCACGTCGTTGAAGCTTTCTACAAATTTATGTTCCATCCGAAGGAGAAAGGGGTCATGGACTGCACGAAGGCGGCCTGGGCACTCAATTGTGCTACACACGCTGTGAAGACGAAAGTGCCGCTCGAGCAGAGGATGGTTTTCATTCATATTGGTGTGTAGTTCTACGTCGTATTGCTGGTATATATTTGATCCACGATCCTCTTTCACCCTGTTGTTTGTATGAATGACTCAGATATTATTGCCTTCAATTGTCATGTACTCTCTATTACAAGTTGTCGACTAGAATCTTCACCGAAGTTTCTGTGCACTCGACTCGTTTGCAGCCTTGTCTCCTGCTTCAGTACTTGTGACCCAGGCCAGTCAAGCTGACTCGGGCCTTCCAAGTCATACCACCTATCCTTCAAGCTCCAAGCATTCAAGTCCTTCTGCGCCGCGGAACCTCGACTAATCACTGCCAGTGGAATCACCGGCCATGTTAGAAGCGGGCTCAGCCAACTCACCAGTGCAGACACGCGCACCCATCGAAGTCGATAGCATTGTCAATCCCGGATGGTCGCTGCTTGGACTTATAGCCCATCTGTGCAGATGATGCAAACCTGTGGATGGGATGAGGACAACGATACCTATCTTGGTTCGACAATATTGGACTGTCGATATCCAACTGGGGTGCTTGGCTGAAAGAGTGCGATAATTGTTCTAGTTAGACACTAGCGAGAAACCAAAAACAGTCGCTGGTCACAGAAAGGAATGTTGGCGGCCCGCCCCTTCAGTCGCACTGGTCACCCTGGCTGAGATGCTGGAGCGGAGTGCGAGAGCGTGTGTGGCGGGCCTGGCATGGCTAACTGGCCCATTGTCTTTCAAAGGGGCACGCGGATATGCCTGTGGGGTGCGGAAGGACTTGGGGATTGACACTGATAATATTAATTTGAGTTGGAGAAATTCAGCAAAAGTCAAATGTTGAAGAACCCTCGAGGCTCGAGTCAGGAAGATCGGCCCTCCAAGCCGCGCTGAGTCACCTTCGAGGATGAGAACGACTCCCTGATGAGATGGAGGCCTGCCAACTGGAAGCGCCAACCACTGCTCCTCGGCGAACACCGAAAATCAAATTCATCTGACGAACTGGGCGAACAACCTCTTGCAGTCGGTCAGCTGCTCATACTCATCCCACTGATCTGGCAAAGCTTTCTTTTGGCGACACTCTCAATCATCTTCCACCACGTCATTAGCTCAATTGCACTCTGAATCACTTTTCCGTCACACACTCGATGGTGTTTTCACTTTGGACAAGCTCTTCAACTTCATCACGATGTTTTGGTAGCAACCAATTCGACAAAGCACGATTCCGAAACTCTCGCATACAATCAAGGTCCCTTTGTGCTCTTGTGATGTTCGACCCCGGCTTCCATCTTGTCCTAATTCCACACTACCCAGCCCATTCTCCATCCTCCCGGTCAACGTGCCACAGAAACTTACGGTCATGTTCAATCTGGTACTCACTTGTCTACTTACAGATCACTGGCCAGATAAATTTTCTACATTGTCATTGGCAATCAGGACATCCTTTGGGGTTGCCGAGTGCCGGGGGTGTGGAAAAGGAATCAGCATATTTTGAAATGAGCAGCTTTATCATGGAAGCGAACCCTTCGGTCAGCCGCCCGTTTCACACTCGCGCACACCTGTTACTTCTCTTAGTTTTGTCCTTCCCATTCGTTTACCCTTCCCTCGTGCTGAAGGCCATAGTCGTACATGCCGGCAGTTAGGACGATGCACTCTTTGAGGTGAGTTGTGTCAGTCTTCATCCTATCGGCTTATCCTGACGGAACCTAAACTTTAGTTAAAATATTGTCAATTGCGAGATTGCCCGCATGCGGGCCATGCATAGCATGTGACAAGTAAGTAGGTTTCGCCTGAACGATCCTGTGCTGCTTAGTGCCGATATGCCACCAAAATCATCAACTCTCGCCTCTTCGGTCGTCCTTAGTCTGGCTCCAAGTTGTAATTATGCTCGCATGATTCTCTTCCACAGGCACCGTAATCGTCGAATAGACGTCAATCGAGAGGCTGGTATTTGTACAACCAGTAGGATACTCGCCGTACGCCACCAGATGAGGTCTACGGCAGAGATAGAGTGCGCACTCGGGCTAGGCTAATGAGATTGATCTCAGTGTCGAGGATAGGGAGGGTGCTGCAGATCATGAGGTCCGTCAGCTCAATCAGACGAGTGCCGCTCAGCTTTTCTGTGCACGCCGTTTTGAGCAAATACTTGCGTTGAGTCTACGTCTGCCATAGCCTTAGGGAATACACTCGATTCTAACATGATATTTTGCCACAAAGTCGTGCGCTCAAGAGTCGCTGGGGGTACGAGTCTGTGATACAGTCCAATGAGCAGCAACCATCACAAAACGCTCTGAGACTTGCATTCCACATTGACCCTACAATCAGCAAGCCACTTTCGCTTTTGGTTGGCCATGACATTGTCCACAGAATTCTTCCGCTAATCCCACTCGGTGATCTCCATTCTCAGCGTTTAGTGTAATTATACCAGCGTCTATCGTGCCGAATAGCGACAATGTGGAAATACATATGCAGCACGACCTGAACCTTCAAGGCGCCAACTTCTTCTTCTCCTCCCTCTCAGCTGTATTCTGCCCACAGTCCCCATATCTCTAACCCCGTTTTCCACTACTACTCGCTCCGTCCTCGTCATCTTGCTTCGTTGTGCTATCATGTCTGGTAGTTCAGAAAACCGATGTGTCAGACTTGAGGGTGTGTCGCCTCATATTGCCTCCATACTCATTTAGTGATTCTCGTGGTCTATCTACAGTCATCAGCGGAAAAAATATTCAAGTCCCTTCGCAGCGTATACCCGCGGGCATCTGCACATTCATCAATATCGACTCCCGGAGACGCTGGAAATCGGCCATCGGTATTTTATCATCCGACAAATCTGTAGCGTGGGGAAATGCTGTGACCTTGTAAACTCCTTGGTGACTTCCGGGCACGATTCGAGAACTGATCTTTGGTTTAGATCATCACATGCCTCACCTGTATTATCAGTGGAGATCGGGGCGTCCTATGAGGCTAATCGAATGCTAGGCAGTGGAGAGTTCATCGGTAAACTTCAAACGTCGTGGGATGAGCTACTCAATCATGGAGATGAACCTTTTGGTGAGTGATTTGCTCCGCATCCACGCACATATACTAACGTCTCGTAGATCTATCCTTCCCACCTGTGCGCGGTGTCCACCCTTCCCTCACGCTGAAGGCTGCAGTTGTACATGCATGCGACGATCGGGGCAGCGCACTGTCTGATGTGAGTGATGCTGATTTCTGCCGTTGGCTTTGCTGATGCGAATGCCCACTGTAGTCCCTGGAAGACTGCGAGATTTCTCGAAGCACAGATGCAGGCCACGCGCAATTTGCCGAATACGTAACGAGTAAGACGCTCTCTCACCTGAACGCTGCTGTACAGCATTTTCAGTTGGTTCTGGACCAGTGTCCGGTCAGCCATCCTGACCGTGCAGCAGCCCTCACCAACCTTGCGTGGGCCCGCCTTAAAGGTTATATTAGAAATGATCTTCAAGACATTGATATCACCACCGCCCTATTCCGTAACGCCCTTGCATTGCGTCCGCAGCGCCATCCCGATCATTCCTTATCTCTATATAATCTCACGGAAGCGCTAACTTGGCGCCACAACAAGAAAAGTACTGCTGCCGACATATGCGAAGCCGTCCAACTCTACCATGACCTACTGCCTTTATGTCCAGAGGGCACTTACCTTCGTAGCATCGTAGCAGGGCCAAACGGTGTTGATTATGTGATTAGCAGCTGCAACAATCTTCCAACAGACGCATCCGATGAAGGTATCTACCTTCGACGAATCGTCCTCAATCTCTGTCCTCCGGGCCATCGACACCGCCCAAGAGCACTTGACGAGCTTTCAAGTGCTCTCAGATCACGGTATACGCAACACGGTAACATTGACGATTTAGACGAAGGCATACAATTGCGTCGTGAAGCCGTGTCTCTGTGCCACGAGGGACATACTAGCCGCGACAACTACCTGAATAACTTGGCCTTGTCACTCAGAATCCGCTTCGATCATCAAGGCAATCCTAATGACCTCGATGAAGCCATCTCTCTGCACCAAGAAGTGCTGCACCTGCGCCCTGTTGGGTACAGACTTCGTGATTTCTCTTTGGACAACCTAGGGCTCGCCTTCGTCGTCCGTTTCAACAAACGCGGTGACATTGATGATATTATCCGAGCTATCAGCCTCCATCGCGAGGCACTGACATTGCGCCCACCTGGGCATCCAAATCGTAACACCACACTCAACAACCTTGCCCTCGCGCTCCAAATGAGATACGACAAATTGGATGTCAGCGAGGATCTCAACGAGGTTATTGATATGTATCGCGAATCCCTTCGGTTAAAACGGCTCGACCATCCACGGCGCCATGTGAGTCTTGTCAATCTGAGCTCGGTGCTCTGCTCTCGTTTCACGCATACTCGGGAAGACGAAGATGTCGAGGAGGCTATTAATCTCTGTCAGGAATCGCTGGAGGCTTTGCCTTCACTGCACGCTGACAGGTATTTCAGCTATATGCAGCTGCAGGAGGCCTACCTATCTCGTTACCGAGTGCAACACAACCCTCTTGATCTGTCACTCGCTATAGAGAACTTCAGACTCGCATCAAGACATCCTACTCAAAGATTTCCTAAACGTATCAAAGCGGCCACTGATTGGGCTCGCCAAGCAGAAGTAAATCAACATGGATCTGCCCTCGAAGCATACCAAACGTGCTTGGAGCTTCTCAACGTCCATGTCATGACACAATCGTCAATTATCTTACGGCGCGAAGCTACAAGTGTCATTCGCGGTGCACAATCAGTTCCTGTAGATGCAGCCTCATTTGCCATACGTCACGGTAATCTACGACAAGCAGTTGAGCTCGCAGAGCACGGTCGTGGCCAGCAATGGTCACTGGCAGCTCGACTCAAAGACCTCGAGTCAGCAGATCTGAGACTGGTACACAGTTATTTCGAGCTGAATATGCAGCTTTCCAATGCCTCCCAGAGTTATGCAACCATCACCGACAGAGCTACTGCTGATCGAGCAGCAACGAAGTATAGGAGACTAACAAGGGAATGGGAAGCTAAGGTAGCTGAGATACGTCAATTTCCAATGTTGGCGCGGTTCCTGCTTCCACCTGTGTTTGGAGACTTGCAAGCGGCAGCGCGGCATGGCCCAGTCATCATCCTCATTGCCAGTCAATACCTGTGCAGCGCCATCATCGTCCCGATGTCAGGAGAACCCCATCATGTTCCCTTGCCATCCATCGCTCTAGCAGATCTGATGATTCTCAAGGATCGCTTCACCAGGGCAATACGACAAGCATCTCGGATGAACCCAACGGAGCCGAGGAATGATCTAATAGTTCTCTTGCGGATAGTGTGGAATGAGATCATGCTACCCGTTGTCAACGTACTCGAGAACGTCCTCAAAGTAAAACGCCGTTCTCGAATCTGGCTGTGTCCGACTGCAGCTTTCACGTCCATTCCTATCCATGCAGCCAACCCGTTTCTAACAAAGGCAGATCGCTCCAAGGAGCTGTGCCTGGAGGATATCTACATCTGTTCTTACACACCGACACTTTCAGCTCTGGTCAGGTCTATACGGATGATGGGGATGTGTGTCACTCCATCCTTTGTGGCGATCGGACAGGGTCAACCGGCTGCAGGGAAAGGCAAGGCGCTCTTGGCTGTGGACAGCGAGCTCGATCTTGTCCATAAGCTCGTTCCTGCAACGGCCAATCGTACTGGTGCAATTTCTGGCGATGAAGCCACACGAGCAGATGCGCTCCAAGCTTTACAAGAGTATACCTGGGTGCATCTCGCTTGTCATGGCAAGCAGGACCCTACGCAGCCTTACAATTCGCACTTCGTCATGAAAGATGAACATCTGACGCTGCTCGATATTATGGAGAGAGATACTCCTCATGCCGAGTTCGCATTCTTATCTGCTTGTCATACCGCTGTTGGAGATAAAGAGACGCCTGACGAGGCTATGCATCTCGCAGCTGGTCTCCAGTTTTCGGGGTTCAAGAGCGTCGTAGGCACGCTGTGGGAGGTGGACGATGCTGTCGCAAAGCACATCGTTGAAGCTTTCTATAAATATATGTTTCATCCGAAAGAGAACGGTGTTATGGACTGTACGAAGGCGGCCTGGGCACTCAACTGTGCTACACACGCCGTGAAGACGAAAGTGCCGCTCGAGCAGAGGATGGTTTTCATTCATATTGGTGTGTAGTTCTACGTCATATTGCTGTCGTCTGGTACATATTCACAAGTTGTTCATCTGCGATCTTCTTTCATCCTATTACTTGTAATAATAACCGTGATTCTCTTGTGCTCTAGCTATCTTGTTTTCGCATGATCCTTCGTGTTTTTGTCGACTAAAATCTTTACCAAAGTTATCGTATGCTCGACTCATTTGCCGCCTGTCTTCTACTTGAGATAGTACGAGCCCGGATGCAACTTCTGCTTACATCCGCTTCAACATTTGTGCTAATCTTCCAATGAAGCAAAGGTCAAAACACTTGAGCATTCCCGTCGGTCGTCCGTTACATCAAACGTACTTTCACATCAGGAAATCAACCCGGAATTGATATGGCCAGATAGTGCTGATAAATCAAACCAATTATGTTACATCTAGATTTAGAATTACATATTTTTATCTTTTCACACCAAGTTGATGAAAGAATATAAGACTATGCAAGGGACATACAATCTTGATGCACACCTTACAATCATGCAACAAGTTGATGAAAAAATGCATGGCTATGCCAAGGGCCCATCATTTTGAAGGGCGCCGTACAGGCAGGCAACACATTTATGAAAGAATATATAACTATGTGAGGCAAGTGTCATCCTGATGCACGTCTTGCGATCACACAACACAATGATGAAAAAATACATGGCTATGTCACAGACTCATCATTGTGAAGGGCGCCTCACCGGTGGGCAACACATTTACAAAAGAATATATAACTATGCGAGGCAAGTGACATCATGATGCATGCCTTGCGATCATGCAACACAATGATGGAAAAATACATGGCAATGTCACAGACTCATCATTTTGAAGGGCGCCTTACAGGCGGGCAACACATTTACGAAAGAATATATAACTATGCGAGGCAAGTGTCATCCTGATGCACGCCTTGTTATCATGCAACACAATGATGAAAAAAGACATGGCTATGCCAAGGGCCCATCATTTTGAAGGGCGCCTTACAGGTGGGCAACACATTTGTGAAAGAATATATAACTATGCCAGTGAAGTGTCATCCTGATGCACCCTCTGCGATCACGCAGCACGACAATGAAAAAATACATACCTATGTCACAGACATCAGGAAATCAACCCGGACAAATATGCAACAAATACATGAAAGATGATAAGACTATGTCAGGGATTATCATTTTGAGATCCTAATGTTGTAAGATCTGAGAAGTGGTCTCTCCCGCCAATGCCTGAAAGTATCAAGTGCCGCGGTAACTGACATTACAATTTTTGTTTTCCTGGTGCTTTTGTGCAGGTGTGTGATTGCCTAACCGGCACAAAGTAATTATTACATGGTTCGCAGCGAATTAAAGGAACTGAAAGGAAGAGATGGATTCCATGATAAATAGGATGGTGAAGTCTATGTTGATAATGATGCATAGCGACGAGGCTGCCGTTGGGTTTCGTACGAGTCAAAAGTCAAATACCGTACAATTTACACCGTCTGATAAATAAAGGGGCAGAATACAAGTGATAAAATTTGGGGGGGGGGGGACCCTTACAGCGGGCGCAAACGGGTAGAAAACAGGTACAAATGAAGAAATTTGGGAGGGGGTACCTTGCAGTGGACGAATAAGTATGGCTTGAATACGTATTTCATGAGTGGAAAAAGGCAGTAAGAATAACATAAACCGGGGCCGACCTACAACAAGACATACCAATACATCTTTGTACAATGATAGTACAATGACACGAGTGTCACAAGAGCGCCGAGGGACTGTAAGATGAAGATGATGCCGAGTTCCAGTCGTCGAACCAATCATCAATATTATCAGATCCACGCGATCCAAGTGTCGTAGCACTTCCAGCAGACGTGCCTTCTGAGATCCGACAGCTAAATCAGTTCGAGAAATTGGAAGATTTTTTTGGGGATCGTGCTCACCAACAGCAATGCGTGCAATGGCTTCGGCAAACATGTCCACTTCAGCCTGTGCGTGCTGCTTCTTGAAGTACATTATACGAAACTCAAATTTGAGTTTGTCTAGTGTTTTGTGCTCTGGCTTGAAGCTGTTGGCATCGTCGGTGCGTACTGGGGATTTCTTGGTTTCTGCCATGCATGCGCTCACGTATGTGCGATGTGCCACATCATCAACGAGAGCCTTCAAACAACCTGGTAGGTAAGAATTTTTTTCATCGGGCTGCACGGTGTCAGAATACCGGGACCTTCGTAGCATTACGTGAGACTTGCCTTTGTAGATTTTACATGGAGATGCTCCTTAAGATATTGCGGGCAATCAGGAGGTTGTAGGCGACTGGCACTATCAACTTCTGTAGCATCGTGAAAATGCGATGACGTCAGGAGCGAGGACTTGCGGCATGAGGAAAGCCACGCCATGCATTTATATCGAGTAGGTGGGGAGCAGTCGGAATTGGCTAAGGTGAACTCCTGGCACACTCCCACATACCCAACAGCGTTCAAGGGCAGCGTCTGCAGAGCAAGCAATGATGTAACTATGAAAATGGTGAATTTCTTACGGACACGACCCTTCGAACAATAATGACTCACGTGAATTATCCGCGGGGTTCAACTTTTCGCTAAAGTTTGCCATCG
The DNA here is from genome assembly GCA_011800875.2 of Suillus brevipes Sb2. Taxonomy (NCBI): domain Eukaryota; kingdom Fungi; phylum Basidiomycota; class Agaricomycetes; order Boletales; family Suillaceae; genus Suillus; species Suillus brevipes. The sequence continues at coordinate 15,078 of JRHT02000198.1, read as the reverse complement.
CTTTACTGAACAAAGAAACTTCCATCTGTGCTTGATACATGCTCTCCTCCATGAAACATCGCCCTCTTTGCATAGAAAGTAGTGCCATATTCTCCTCTTCTCGCTGGAGCTGCATTTGGACCGCCAACTCCCTGAGGCTCATGTCAAGGAAACATATGAGGTCATAGGGATCGACCGAACCAAACAGCACGGTAGCTGAGATAAACAGAGAGTCTGGAAGCTTGAGGGTAACCTATGAGAATGAAATCAAAACCATACGAGCACACTGACATTTTCAGCCCCCTGTGTCTGAAGCCAAGATCGCAGAGCAATTTCGGTGGGTTCAATTGCAAGAATGTGAGTATTCACATGTGAATGGGACGTAGAAGGACAAACTTGGGCGATATTTGACATGTTAGAAAGTTCGTGAGGGAGCAAAGGCTCGAGGGATATTCACACGATCGTGCAATACTTATACGTCTATAATACGGGTACGATGCTGCACTTCAACCTTGTCCTATTTGGGACGCGATGGCGCACTGTGACGCAGAAACCATCAAACTATAAAATAAGATTAATTACGCAATTTGAAAATAACAGAAGGCGGAGCCAAACCTGGGAAAATGCACTTCCACTGGCAGCTGCAAAGATAAGGGCTGGAAGCTCGAGTGCTTCGTTTATGGTGCAGAAAACACCCAGCACGACATCCATCCAATGACCCTTAAGCACATAGAAGACCTTGTCGTCCTCAGTAAACGGACTGTTCAAAAGGGAGGGGTGGGGCGCCCAGAACACGTGCCACGTCCAAGGTCGTTGAAGGCACACAGCAAAGACTATTGTAGGCGCCATTGAGGCCATTCAATGTGGATTAGGAACGTCCGTCCATTGAATGCAGAGATCATTTGCGCCTTAAAGGCCAACTATTGTGGCCAGATTGATGCAATGACGTCCAAGTAGCCTGAAAGCAATGTCAGCACTTCAACTGCTGTCCTGAATTCTTGGTGTTGGTACCTTTTCGTCTATACAGAGCGATACCCGTGCGTGGTCGAGTTCAACGATGCTGTGTTTGCAGGGCCGATCTTGAACCACGAGAGACTTGTCTGGATAAGGTGATCCTAATGCTTGCGATCTCATGATGGCGGGGTCCCGTAGAAGCGTCAAATCCTGTACTAAGGAAAAATTTAAGAGTTGAATGTTCGAATCACATAAGGACGGAAACATACCTGTGAGAGTAAGTCGAAACCCAATATCAGCAATGTCAATAAAACTCTGCTCGATCACGCGTGCATACGCGTCCGTCTTCCACATGTCCCCTATCTTTATGTTAGGGTGGTCAAATGCGAATGCAACGGCAGGGTCGCCAGCCTGATGCTCAGACACAGAGGGCGGCATTTTGAGGTAGCGGGCCGAGAAGTGTGTAACGAGAATGTTTTGTGCGTTCATGCTGTACATCTACAAGTTGAGCGAAGGTCTGTGATTATATTGCAGGGAAACGCACCTCTTGCCTATGTCGATTGCCTGCACAAAGGTGCTGTGCATCTTGGCACGTGCCATTTCAACTTGATCGTTGGCCATGGTAGCTTCATGGATTAGCAGAGTGACTCCAGCGCCTGCCTGCACGAGCTTTTGGATTGGGACTGTATCGCCTGAGAACCTGAGTGATGAACCGTCAGTAACACGACGAGCGTGAAAAAAAGGACAACGTACACGACAGACCACCCATCTAGATGTTTGATAATCAACCCATGGCACCTCGCGCGATGCTTTATATCGACAGTATTTATTTTCTGCAGCCTAAGTGTTTTGCACAATGCTTCTGCTGCAAGCCGTGATCTTTACAACAAGGAAAGACCAAAACGCATCAATGTATGAAAGGGCTAGGGGCTCAAATCGACACTCACTCTTTCTGATCTTGATCGCCATAATTCCTCCCGCCTCGTCCCTTGTTTCGCCAATGAATCTCATCGCTCAGGATAGGTATTACACGGGCCCTGGCATCTTCCGAGAATCCAAGCTCCTCAAGCGCATTGTAATCGCGAAGATAGAGGAATACCACGCGATTGCTAATGAGGTAAGTGGTTCTTCTAGGGGTGGGTCGAGCTTTCCCACTCATTAACGCCAGGAGGCCAGAGGTTGAACGGGAATACGCACCAGCTGTCTCATCGCTAAGATCTTTGCGAGACCAATGTGATGGTCGCCGTGAATGTGGCTTATGAAGATGCACTTCAGGCCCCTCAAAACGTCCCACACAGCAGCTCCATAATTCCTGGAGAGTTGCCCCCATGTACCCTCTCCTGCGTCCATGAGGATATACCCCGCTCCCGGGGTACACAAAAGTGTACCAGAGACTGTACAGATGGTTCAGTTGGATTTATGAGGTGGAAATTGGGATGTATGAACCATTTCGGTACTCGCTAGGTATGGCACTGCCTGTTCCGAGCGTAACCACTGTGACATCCTTACCTATGGCATCGGGTACTGTAGCCTCTTCAACGCGGGCTCGTGCCTCGGAAAAGTGTGTTCTTGCAGCGTCAGAGAGTGAAGGGGGCTCGCCAGATAATACGGCTGGGTGAAAGAGATCATTCGCTTCCGCTTCAGGGTCTTGCAGTGGTGGTCGTGGCGGACGTATATGGATCATGGTATGCGCACGCATGCAGTCGGTATTCGATGGGAGATCCGAGGCTGCCACAATCATAAAGTTACGTGACGTAATTGGGATTGATCTGACGCACAGTTGAAAGTTTTCTTAGCCTCGAGAGAATATCTGGGCACAGGGAAAATGCCGTTATCCAAGTGGTTGAGCATCAGAACAGTCCAGTGCACGTGCAGAACAAGGGGCGCTCACGTGTACATCGTCTTCAAACCTTTTCATGAACGCCTTGTGCTGCTCATGTTCAAATACATCATTGCCACAAAGATGAAAGACAACCCTCAGTGCGTGATCTTTCTTCTCCGGTTCCTTGCCCCAGTATTTTGAAAACGTGCCACTCTCAAAGCCCTTCACAAGAGAAGGTATATGCGCGGTGCTGGGCGCGTTCAGTATCAACACGACCTGGAATTCGGTCAGCCCATCGAGTCACAGATTGAGAGCGACTACTTGAAACATGGCGCGAAAGAAAACGCACCCCAGGAACTTCACTAGTGCCTACAACATCACTCGGTCCAACACTTCTCTCCACTCCATCTCGGCCCATTACAATTACCGTCTCTCCCCTCGCGACTCGTGCACGTAATGGCCCAGCCTTCAGACCAAGTACCTCCGCACGCTTGACATCAAACTTTCCCCGAACTCGTGGACCAACCACCGAGTATGCAAGCGTTGCACGTTGATTGCATGTGGGTAATGAAGGCAAGGGACGGCTGGGAAACATGTTCGATCTTCTCAGACGAAACAACGGGTTTGGCGGCAGACCCAGGAAACATTGTGCGCACAATGTGTCGAAGCCAATCTTGTGCCATTTTGCCGACGAGCGTAGTAGGGTCGAAGTCAGGGTGAGATATGAATTCCTGTAGCGGTGGTGCATCAGGGGAACGCGAACGCTTCCTCTATCTTGATCTCCTGTTGTCCACGGTAGTTTCAGAATGCGACAGTGTGACCGATCCCGAGGCTTCCTGTGACTGGATCTCAGCAGAAACTGGTAATGCGAATACAGAAATATGATCGTCCCTGTAGATGGGTATATCGTCAAGGAGGCGGGAAGTAGGTATTTCGATCGGGTTCACGGAGAAATTTTCCCTATGCTGATAGTGTTAAAATGAACCATTGAAGATCAGAATATAAGTACCTAAATGTGTATTTACGCATAGCTGCCATGAAGTGCGACAACCCAGCTGGCCCGGCAACATTGAGGCTGGTAAGACCCGAGTCCGCAAATGTCATCAATAAACCTGT
>JRHT02000198.1:0-10602 GCA_011800875.2 Suillus brevipes Sb2 | reverse complement strand
CAGAGCTTTTGCACTAACTTCATAGTTGTCTCTCATAGCTGAGAGCATGGAAACCAAGAAGCCAAGATACTTGTAGTTGACAGGATCTACGTCATCTTGCAAACGCTCAGCAAAATTGGCGAATACCGCTGGTTGACGGTGAGTGAAGTACTTAACTCTGATGATTGAATTCTCACATTCAATCAGCGTTTGCCGAACTGTCGGATATTCTTCTCGTGATATCTCGAATGTAGATGATCCGGTGGACGGCTCGGCCAGCACGCCACGTAGAAGTGGGTGTCGAAGACCGTCCAGAGTGAATACGATAGATGCATATTCGTGCTCGATTGTCGTCTTAGAGGGGACAGTACATGCGAGGAGGACTTCGATAAAGTAGTCCTCGTATGCCTTCAGGCAATGAGTATTTGTCTATGAGAAATAAATCAACTTACATTATAAGCCTTCGAATCAAGTCTGAGAAGCGCGAAACAGAATCGAAGACCAACCCCTCGGCGCCATAAAGGATCAGGTATTCGCTCCCATGACTCAGGTCCAAAGTGCATATGGTTTTTCCAACTCTAAAAAGGGTGAGCTGAGTGGCAGCAGCCAAAACAGGCATCAAGACAAACTGATCCATTCTGAACCAGCACATTTCCGACCCCTACCCAACAATCAATCCATTGATCAGCTGTCTCGTGGCGACTGTCGACTGTGCTTAGGGCGGGCGAGTCGACTACGTATCTACAAACAACCTGGAATATTGCTGAAGCCAGAGGCCCACAGACCTAGGACCTGTCAGTCAGGAAAGATATGGGAGGGACAACGAGAGCGACCTTGCAAACCGCTTCTTCCTTCCGCTTCCACTCCATTCCAGAAGTTTGTGCAGGCTCGTCACCCAGAGCAGCAAGGATTTCAGGGTCGTTCAGGTCGATAAAGGGCTTGTCGTACTCGTCCTGGCTCTCCTGATTATCAACACTCGGTAATGTTGGTGGTACCGTGGGCCGGGGTAACACTTTCATTCGAGCATCCAGAAAAGCTGATACCACCTCTTGGCACGCAGCGCTGGAGTCATTCTCTATGGCGATAGGATTGTTGGGACTGTAGACGTCCTTTACCCATGCTGATGAGGAAGGTAAAGTCAGCAAACATCTCGTTGACATTGATAAACCACTCACGCTAATCCAGAAAGGCAGGATCTGGATGATTTGGGGTTCTGGGGTTGATGCGCAGGAGAGGACTGAAAAGTATATACGGTGCGTAGGAACATCGGGGGAGAGAACAAAGTGTAGCTTAGCAAAACTCCAAGGAAGAGAAACCAAAAATTGCTCACACTGGAACTGCATGTTAGTCGCGAAAGGCGCAAGATCTGCGGAACGGAATGAACGGTCTTTAGAGATATGGTCAGCAGGGGAGAGGGCCGCTTGCTGCGAGTGTGCTCAAGTTAAGCGCTGTGATAACTGCGCACCGGTAACGAATCAGCCATCGAGTACAACATCGAGGCAAGAGCACGTACTATTGAGGACAACAACTTCATGCGTGGCATCCACATAGAGAGCATGATCCAGAGGGAAAGTCTCAGGCGTGTGAAGTGTGGCGTTAGTGCTAGTGTTATGGGTCGCGATCGGGGTGTGGGTAAGTCGCGCAACGAGCTCTTGGAGGTAGCTGACGCCCTGGACGCAAGCAACAGGTGAACCGAAAGAACGCGGTGTCGAGTGTTTGAGATGGAGGGATCAAGATGAATAGCGACCGCCATAGCATTTAGTCGGTTGAAAAGCATGGAGCTTTCCTGCCCAGTTGGGTGAACGGCCCTTGTCGATGACACCGAGCCAACTGGGACGACCATGAGATGCCCATTGCAAGGAGGAATGTCGAAGGTAAGTTCAGTCAAGTCCAAACTCACACAGTAGTATTACATAAGCTTGACTTAAGTACTACTTTCGATCGCAAACTGCTAGTGATAGCTATATACATCCTCATACTCATTCGAACAATGGCTCAAGTACAAGACAGCGCGAACACGACCGTGGTAAGTCGTTAGCGGCGTTCGACGCGTGGGACTGACGAACCTTCTGAGGCAGATCCAGCAAGTCAATGGAAACATAGCAAATAATGTAGGTGGTGGATAGCACATACCGTCTATGTGAGATGCGACACTATGCGACAGGATCAGCAGGACAATCAAGTACATCAGCCTGGGTTTGCGGTGACGACAACTGCGTTGGTGAGTCTTCGATTATCGTTAGCGACTATGAATCATTAATCACATTCCGCACTTACTACTTAGGCCCTCTGGGACTATGCAAAGGCGATCATGCAGGACGACCGTGAGCGCGCGCAAACCGATCCCCTTGGAGGCCGTCCTTACCACCCGCCTGTTCCAATGACACGTCGTGACAGGTGCATCTTGACCCTCATGGTGGAGGGAAAGCGAGACGAGTTGAAGCGGAAGTGGGAGGAATTGAACGAGCTCGAGCTTCTCCTGGGACTGGAGCACGTTTGAAGGTCATGGCGGTATCTGGGTTACGGCGTGATGGTCGAAGAGCGTTTCCGTTTGTTGATGTGCATCTCCTGGACTTAGTATGCGTATGAGAAGTGACTGATTGTCATTCGAGTGATACGGATCTACTTGTAACTCGTAGGCTAGTACATCCTGCTCGACAAGGTTCAATGTATAATATCGCCTCCAGCATGTGGTGACCTTTGACGTTTGTGAGTGTAACTCCGTTGGAAATGGAATAGATACTTACTTCGAATATTCGGGCTGCCATGATCTCACTCAAAACGCTTACTGTCATACGCTCACTATATAACACAACCCTTGGTTTAAAAACTATTGCGAAACAAGATGTAGTACAACGGATATTAGCGCACATTCCGAGTCATGACCACAGTAGACGACAAATGAGATACAAACGTAGGTGTCAACCTCGGTTCGATCGGCCAAGTCGAAAGACTTCAATGACGCTGTGTTCGCATTAGCTACTGACGCGAAAATCGGATTGAATAAAAACCTACATAATATTGCATAGCCGTAAAAGGTTGGCCATGAACTCCGGGTGACCCTCGTCATCGTGCTGATTGATCAGCTCGGCGATTGTCTCACGGAGCTCCACGAACACCTGAGCCGTGGTTGGATAGTGTGTGAGTAGCTCGACGGGTACCCTCATCAAGATCGAGTACTTCTGTAGAAGAGCACTGTAACACTTAAGTGCATATTGAGCAGACAACAACATGTGTTGGGAAAAGACTTACGCTAGCCCCCAGCAAGGACAGAGTTGACAAGGGCGGATTATTACTGTGTCTGAATGTTTCCAGTTCTAGATCGGCCAACACGAGTCGAATACCATGTGTCTCAGAGGGACGAAAAACGATGTGCCACATGATTTCTTTGGCGATTTGCTGAAACAGGAACCAAGCAAAGCCGTTTTCCTGCGAGGTGGAATGAGAGCGACAACTGAAGGAAGTGCGGAATACTTACACTGATCGGAAGCTTATTAGATTTTGGCCTTATGAACATCGAGAGCAGATTATGGACCATATCAGTCAACAAGACACCCGCAGCTACATCGTCAATACCAAAGCCTGCGTGAGGGTGGCCGATCGAGTAGAGTGCTAGGTGTTTGATATCGTAAAGAAACTCTGTCAGGGAAGGGTTGACCTATTCGAGGATGAGACACGTAAATGGAAGCACGAGAAGCATACGTACGAGTGCCAACACATTCGCATGAGACATATTGGCGCTGCTGTTAGCCGACTTGACTAAAGCGAGGTCAGTATTTCTAGCAGGTGTCAGAGGAACTAAGCTACTGACCAACTTCCAAATCACTGACACTGAGGTTGGCCCGAAGGAGAGCGCGAGGCCAGACCTCCTGAATGGCAATATCCCTGCGGTCTACATTGAGCAAGAAGGGGTTGTCAATTTCACCAATGCAAACTGCTACTCGAAGCAGGATCCAAAGATAAGCAATGGCTGTCTTCCAGTTATCGTATATTCTCACAATCCTCTTGAGGCCTCCTTCGGGTTTAGCAGATTTTTTCGCCTTTTTCTTAGTGGAGCGGGTTGATCTGCGGTCTGTATGGGTACTGATGGCAGCGCTATCCACCGTATTGACCAAGTACGAAATCCAGGAATAGACCGTCGGCGGCACTGACACGGCTACATTCGATGTATGTGCGTTTGCGTGATCTGTGGATATCACCTGTTGGGCGCCATCATGTGCATCTGTCACGATAGCATCCTTTGAGCTGCAAGCCTTGGCTACGTCGTCCGACATCACATTGGCGCAAGGAAGCAAACATACAGGGTCGATCGTAGGACCGCATGTGTCATGTGCATCTGACATGGCCGCAAAGGCTGTGAAGTTGATGTCGGACCAAGGGTAATACCCAATGGGATGGCGTGCGGGATGAACAACAGTGGTGGAGTGGTTGGAGTCAACCTATAGTAAATCGTCAGGTGAGAGTTACATCGAATTGAACAGTAGACTTACGGAGTCGTATACAACGTAGAACCTGTTATCGGGACCTATTCTTGTACCCTTGGGAGGGAAACCAAACTGTTCAACCACCGGGTTAAGCTTGAAGGCTGTTCAGTGGGAGGACAGACATGGTGAAAACTCGACTTACAGAATTGGTAAATACGGGAACTTCTTTGCTCTGTGCAGGCTCGAAGGCTGAAAAATGGATGACTGATGTCGCCACATAAGCATATAGAGTGATATGGGTTTTCAGCTAAGACGAAATGAGTATGCAGCCTCGCAAAAATTCAACGACATACTTCGGCATGCAGCGTCGTTCGACACTAGGATTCCAATAAGAAATCAGACGTAAATGCTTAAGGATATAAACACTTGCATATAGAGGGTACAGCGTCGGCTCAGGTCCCAAAATCAGATACCCGATGAAGTCGACGTGGTCCACGCCAACGAAGTCGCCCTGTATAACCGAGTGAGTAATGGGCTTGGGGAGATAGTAACAAACTAACAGAAAGAGGCATGAGACCAAGATTGTCAAACATGAAGGAGTCAAACAGTGTAGTTGGCTCGCCCATACGGTGGGCACGAGAAGAGGAAGCCATTGTAATTCCTGATAAAGCCAAGAGTCATTGCGAGGCTTTTAAACCTTGGCCAGTTCGCCGTCGAGCCAATTTTTGGGCGCACCTTGTCACAATTCAATCTGAACGCTAAATTAAGCGAAATGCATCCACTGTCGCAAAGCGGATGTTGACGTCTAAAAACCAATGCGCCATCAAAATATTCCAGGTACATACCACTTTAAATCTAGGCGCTTGATTAACTGAGAGACATCGGTGCCATCGAATGCCCAGAGTAGTCTTTGAAGTAGCGTTGGACGCCATTGGATGCCTAGAGTAGACATTGATGGAGCGCTATTACGTGCTCTATTGTAATGTAGTCTAATTTTCGTAATCTAATTCTAACTCGCTCTCATACATCGCTTCGAATTGTTCTACAAGCGATTCCTGGCTACTTCCATACCACTGTTCAGCAGGATCCATCATCTGAACATCGTCATCATCTTCATCGTCCTGCATACTTTCATTTTCGTCTCTGGATTGACAGTCTTCTTCATCGGATTCTTCAACACGACACTGCACTGCACTATCATCTCGCTGATGCATAGCCTGCGCATTGCGATGATGAGAGTAGACATGCCCAACACCGAGCCCGAAGTGGAAACGCATTAGCATGTCGCGGTCCACGAAGCTGATAGAAAGAACTCGATATTACTGATTAATAAATAATACAATACGACTGACTTACCGATTAACAAAGTACTCGTTCCAATCATCTTTGTCCCCCGCACTTGCTGATACGCCTAATCCATCAACATGTTTCTTGTGGCGGGAGAAACGAGGTATGATGTGGCAGCCCCGCAGAACATCTGCAGGATCAAGAAAGTCGAATGAATTCTCGTGTGCTAGGGGCGGAAAGGTAAGTCGGTCCAGGGTAGAGGTCTCCCAAGTGGAGTGCTGATCGATGGGCTCATACCACCGGACCCATAGAAACTCCATTCTAAGGGGAGTATAGTCGATCATACCATTTCCGATGAAGATCACATTGACGTGATATATACCTATTACCTTCGCATACATATATCTGTGCCCCTCGTCCTGTACGTCGGTGTAGGGGCGGAGAACCATGACGTTGCAGTGGGGAGTCCTCGGGTTGATCACATCTTGGGCTCTGCGAACATCGTATGTTGTGTAGTTGATCCTTGCAATATTATGTCGATACATTCGATCGTCCTTGATGATAATCGTGTTGGTGTCGTGTTCGTTGATAGAATCTTTCGACATATTGACGCGGCACAATAGATGGCTCTTTAGTTTTGGAAAAAAATTCTGCGAGAGGATGTTAAAATTTTCACGACGAAGCATAAGTAAACTCACTATGATAGCAGAATCACCTTGGAGGCTGCGCAAGTACGATCCTATGTGTGTAGGATATTTTTGGGTTAGGCCAATGTGGTGGTGAGCTTCAGGACGTGTCGCCAACTCGGAAATTTCGACGTGGGGGCGATGAATGATTCTGTCCCTGATACGACGAATGCGTGCTTGACGACGCTCAATTCAAGTGAGTTGTTTCACGAACGATCTACGATCGGTGCGGCAATATCTGGCTTTGGGAGAGCGATGTTCAAGCTCGCCCTAAAGGAGTCAGTAAGCTAAGTAGATGTTTAAGTGGGTTAGGACGCACCGGTTCAGTACTATATGAATCAGATGTGCCATACCGGCGTATTGTAGACACGTAGTCTCCTAATGCGTGAAACTTATACGTTTGAAAATTGAAAACCTTCGTGCGCTGCACATTCTGCCCTTGTGCTGCAATGCTCGAGCTTCCTTTTCCTTTATGCCCTGTAGTCTCTTTTCCCGCCTTCTTCACAAGGCGTCGGGCGCGAGCTCCAACCTCCCTGGGCAGTTCGCGAGTCTGGTATGCGGTGCAAACAGTGTTCTTGAACTCACGAAATTGTCGCCCAAGCGTGGATGTCACTTCGTCCATGATCTCGAGAGTTAGATCAGAGTGCATTCGAAGTTTCGCTAACCCATGCCAATGAGCCATAGTGAACAGAAGCTCAAGAACAATCCTATTGTGTGGTTCGGGGAGAAGACCGTCAAACACAGGGATAGAGCACTACAAGTCATTAGTGGCCTATCCAGCATCAATACGCGCTGAGCTCATACCTGTAAAAGATCCTCAAAGTTTCGAGCCGCCATACATGTCATTTCGGAAGCATTGGCCGAAAATTTTCGAATGGTAGCTGCACCAAATGTTGGGATTTTCCTATATCTAATGGTCGAGGTCAGCTGGATGCAGCGAATGATACAGTATCTAACACCATACCTCTTATCCAATCGATCAATTAAACCCTTGTCCTGCGCCGAGAGAATTCGCAATAAGTGTGTGAATAGCATCTTCCATACGCCGATCTCAAACTCGTGGAGAAGATCTACTACCAGTGCATGAAAAATATTAAACCCCATTGCGCCAAGTCGATCTATGAAAGCATTCTGAGGGATGATTAGTACTTGTCTATGATTAGGGACCAGGTCTCACTAATGTGGGTACCCAGGACTGCGCCTTCAAGATATTTTCCACCGGTGCGCTCCCAACTGCGTAGTTCTTCTCGTAAATCAATTTACGTGCAGTGCTGACCATATTTTCTCTGCTCTGAGCAGAGCGTTCCAAGGTTTCGCGCTGCTTTCTATCCTGAGGCCTTCCCATGTTCTGTATCCGACCCTTTGGAATTAGGCAGCGAGGGCATGGGCAGCCTCCTAAATTTCGGACCGTGGCTATAAGTACTCTGGTGAAGTTAGAATTAACACTGTTGAGCAAAGTACGAATCACGCACTTCTCAGGATAATCGGCTGAGTATGTGAAGACTCGAGGATAAAATCTGCGTGTGATGCCATCGCAGCAGTGAATGACGATTCCATGCGTATATGCTTCTACAAACTCGTCGTCCAATAAAACATTCCACTGCTCCTGAAATAGTTCTCGGCGGCAGTGAGTTGCACCCTCGCTGGTCCTGCCAGCAAAATCTTTAAATGATTCGGGGAGCTGTAGGCGCAAAGTTAGATACATATTAAAGTCTAAGACGTCGGAGCACGTACTGTTTCGAAGTATGCAACGTGGTTGCTCAGGTTACAAGACGGCTTGCACCGTCGATACTTGGACTCGTTTGCGAAGTACATGTAGGTAGGCCAAAGCTTGGCGTTTCCAAACGTAGTAAGTTGTGTAGCGTCGGACCAGAACATCAAACCAACCACTACTCGGGGGAGGTCACAACCTGGTTCCCCGGGCAAATCTTGTAACTGAGTGTGGGCCTCAAGGAAAGCTGGAGACGTGTACATGTCCCCATATATCGGAACCTCGCCATCCAGGTGGGGAGGATTCCAACAAAGCTGATATGGCTCATAATGGAAAAGTTTGTTATCCCGAGCGTTGGTGAGCTTCTCCCGTATAACGGGAACCAAGGAACGATGGTACAGATTGGCAGCTTGATAAGATTGGGGGCCTGGTGTATCACTGGTGCGGGAGAAGGGAACATCAATGGAAATCGAAGATTTTTTCCACCCAGCATCTTCGTCCTCCCATTCGTCAACATCTTTGTCATCGTACTCATTCGCACCAAGCTGGCAGTTAATTTTCTTCCACTGAGTAGAAGTGACGTCAGCAGTCTTGAAAGTCTCGTCGCTCAAAATATCCAGCAATGTAGTAAAGTCGCCTTGCGACTTCTGGACCCCCTGATTCCAATACCAATCTCCAAGCTGGAAGGACGAGCGATTGGGATATGGATGGTATCGCTGAGAGTCGCTGCTCGAAGCAGCGAGTACGCAAGGTTCTTCCGTGGGACTGTGGCTGCCTGGTATCAGCGAGAGGTCAGCGAGAGCGACATACTCTTCTGGATCATGCGATGGAGGTCAGATTCCTCGCAGAACACTGCAAAGAGATTGCAGGAGCTGATACGCCGTTTTGGCGCATCGCTCTTGGCCCTGAAGCAGTAGACAATAAGTAAACGTGCAATCTTGCAGAGCAGGTGAAGCTAACTATCCAAGGCAGAATAACATCGAGGTGTCGCACAGCCTCGTCAATGGCGCTCCGTAGGTCTTCTTCTTGGTCTTCTTCTAAAACCTTTACTGACGCTCCAAGGATAACAATGAAGCGGTTGCTCAAGGCATGACAAGCAACGGTGACGAGAGATGCCAAAGCTCTGGCATTGAACTTGAAGTGCAGTATCTGATTCCGCAGCTGGTACTGGAAAAATGCTGTTCATACGTTAGAAATGTGTGAGTGTCCGAAACTGAAAATTCACTCTGAGGGCTGGTCTTTCTTGAATTCTGGGGATGCATATGCACAAGATCGCATGCTCCGAGGGTGCAAATATGAAGGCAAAGGCCCGTAAATCTGTATAGAATCTTTCAAGAGTGCTTGCATACCGGAGGGGTGACTAGGAGGATCAAATGCTGTGAGCGGCGTTCAGCATAGCACAGTAAACAGCGATAAGTACTCGCATTGAACGGCGCACATTAATGAAGTGCAAAGATGGAAAATGGTGAGTCAAGCCAGACTCGCTGGCTCTCTGTAACCGTAACTTCAGCTTTGTCGCGAAGTGCATGGTATTTACAAGTACGGGAACACAACCAAGTGCCTTTGTCGCTGAATCAAGAAGTTGATCATTGTTTGTCGCAAGACCGGAAAGCGGCTGAAGGGGATGACGTTGGAGCGATCAAAGTCGTGAATTCCTCTTCGATGGTCTCGTAAATAGACGACAGTGATGCGTGGGCGGGCCTGAGAGATACATCACACCAATTAACTTATTCTCAAGGGTGAACAGGATGATGGGTATAATGACCTCCTGCACCTGTGACCTGCGACAAAATCTCAGGCGAGGATTCAATGCACGAGACAACCTGCACAATTTTATCAGATGCATTGAACAAACATGACGGCAAGAGTACACGCACGGTCCCAATAGTTTTGGCAACTCCCATAGCGCCGTATACTTTATCGTCATCGCCATTCGTCACGAGAGATTCCACATCAATGCTGTCTGGGATCGTTTCGTTCTGCTGTGCCAGACCCTCTCTTGCGAGGCATAAGTAAGACTCACACTAGATACACACCGTCAGTGTATCATATTAGCATCTACAAGACAAGGCTAACCAGCCGTGCAGTGAGCTGCGACGCCACAGACAGAAGCTCTGTTTTGAACCAGTCAACCATAGCTTCCATGCTGTGATTAAGAATATCGAGGTCCGTTTCATCGGAGAGCTTGAGAAGATCTGCAACAGCCTCCATCAAAATCAATGAGCGCATGAATGAACTTGGACACGAAACCCACCTTGCACGACCTTGGCCACCTGTGACTCCCACATAACAACAGTAATTATAGGTGTTAACACATAGATATCTCACCTATAAGACAAGGGGGTTAAAGCATCGCAGAGCCTCCTTCAATATTGTTTGATTAAATAATAACTTGTACTGCTAGGGTGTAGGTAGCATGCAATAAAATAGAATCACCGGCATGTCGGCAATGATGTAACGTGATCTCGGCGCTGTGCTAATTATATCCGAACCTTCGTGCTCGTTGTGTCGCACG
>JRHT02000197.1:48708-70358 GCA_011800875.2 Suillus brevipes Sb2 | reverse complement strand
TTCGGTGAGTCATCTGCTTCACATTCGTCTACTATCTACTTTTTTCTCCTCAATGTACATATTTCGCTAACATATGGGAGATCTGTCCTTCCCTCGCACTGACGGCTGCTGTTGTACATGCTTGCCGAATTCAAGAGGGTGCTCTGTTTGAAGCACATAGTGCTACTTACTGCTTCGGCTTATCCTGACAGAACACTCGCAGTAGTCCGTCATTGAACTTATTTACGATCTTCTCGTGCTAATAGACTATGTAGGAAATTTACCTGCGGAAAGAGTGGTGACGCCGATAACTTGTGGTCCCATTCCCGAATAATTCATAAGGACGAACAATGGGTTGCAAGGGAAGTGATGAGACCTGGAGCATAATTTGTACCCGAGCACATACTGATACATATATGTATGATACAAATACTGTACGAGTATCATCTTGAAAGTACAAATGCAAACCGCCCAGAGATCTATAAACTCTAATGAAAAACATGCGACTACAATATTTCTATGGTCCTGATGTCCATCGGGTTTCTAATGTCATTGACCTGCCCAATGATGTCATGATCCGACGCGATCCTCTTGTATTCCCCACTGCGCTGCTGCGCTAGCAAAAATGCGCTGAAAGGCTGCCCAAGGCGAACAAGCAACTGAAATGCTCGTAATTCTAGATCCTGATTTACAGGAGGACGACTGGACCAGTCGTGTGACGGAGAAGAGGGCGACGTTTCATGATCCTCCTCGCTCTCCGCAATGCTTCCAAAGTCAGATGGTTCCACAACGTCAGGTAGCTCGAGGAGAGACCGATCCCAGGGACGGACAAGGACAAAGTTTTGCTCAATGGGCCTTGCCGGCATGAACTGAACCAGGGTCTCTTCAGTGGTGACAAGCAAACTCTGAAGCCCATCTGCCTTCACTCTATACGTGAATTGAGTTTCCGGCGCTGGACTACGGACCCGTCTGACTTCCCTGACATCGAATGCAATACAAGGCAGATACAGTCTCTGTGTCGCGAAGCGAGGGGCGCTCATGTTCCGAAGCTGGGTGTAAAGATTCGAAGCGAAATCTACAGCCACCATCTGTCGCAGAGAAGAAACCGATGACTGGATTTCATCTTCGGGTAGGGAAGGTAACTTGCATGGTGGAGCTTCGTATGAAGTGATGGAGGCAGGTAGACAGCTGTTGAATTCTGATGATTTTCCGACCCAATCAAGGCCAGTGATATCACCCGACCGAGCCACTATCTCTTGCAGGAGCCGCCCGAGAGCCTTGTCCTGCTTCTCACCATAATCTACAAGCAAGCGGACACCAAAGATGCCGAACAACGAGTATGCAATGTCTTCCTGACGCGTAGTAACCCGAGTCGACGCCCAATGGAGTTTCTCGCGCGCGCCAGTCATGCTGGGACGGAAGGCAGCAACGGCTGACCGGTCTATGCCCGTCGCATTCTTTAACTCCTGCATGATTGCAATGGACTCCTTGTGGTTGGGAGTGAGATCACCAAGATATAGAGTCCAATTGCTCTGATAGAAAAGAATGACTTTGGGAGCGATGAATTCTTGGACCGTCCATCCACGCGTGTTCCAAGCGCTCTTTGCCAGTGCGCCAGACTTTGATGAAGCTGGGACATCTGACAGGTAGACGATCGTGAGCGCGGAGTGATGATACCAAACGAACATGGAGTTGACTGATTCTTGGAGTTCGACATTGATGTTCTTATCGATGCAGCATGTATCGCTCCATGCCCAGTTATACCCCGCATCATGAGCAGTTTTGCAGAATGACCGTAACTTGGTCATGCCGCCGACCGAATTCAACACTGAGTCGTACACACTCTTGCCCTGGATATCCTGCAGCAGCGGCTCCTTCCCTTCCCACCTGTGTGATAGCATGGCATATTGGAGGTTCCTCCTCACCACTTCTTCGATGCGCTTCGTGTGGAAGTCTAAGGCTGAGCGCGTGATTGTTGATGACAGAAGCTCCTTATACACTGTGCTCATTTTGAAGGCGCTGATTTGCGCCTCCCGATCGCATAAGAGACCAGTGGTGGTGTTGAGTACGCGGAGCGGAGCATTTTCGAGTTGGACATCAATGACTTGTCGAATAGCACGTTCTACTTGCCAAGGTCTGAGACACTGGCGTAGTTCTGTAGAAAGAGTCAATCACGTTGACGAATGTGTTATCAAAGACTTACGTCGTGTCTGAATGTCGGGTTCATCTTCCAATTTGAAGAGCATCGTTTGGAAGGTCTGGATCGCCTCATCATAGCGCTGTGCACCATGAAGCGCTGCATGCTTTAAATAGTATCCAAGGTTAGACAAGGAGTCGAGATCGATGACCTAAGTATGACCAACATGAGCTTTAGTTATGAAATGGTAAATCTCATCACACCTTCTGCGCATCGAGTAGTGCTTCCATCCATAGCATTTTACCCAACTTTGCCTTACAACGATTTGCGAAGACGGTACTAGACGCAGAATTAAAGATGATTGCGACCGAGTATAGTTCAATAGCCCTGTCATAATCGCTCGCAGCGAGGGCGGCATCTCCGTTGGCAGCACAGAGCGCGCAGCATTCTTGCTTGAAAGCTGAGCGAATATGGGTGAGGACTGTAGTCTACGTGACAGCACGAACTGCGGACTTGCCATGGGACCAATCAAGGCAGCTGGCCTTGGCAGATTCGTCGATGGCGTCCATCATGTACTTGTGCGCTTTCAAGGCTTTATCGGGTTTGCCTGCCAAAAGGAATGCTTGGCACCGTTTCTGGTGTGCAATGAGGTACAATGCCTGGACATCCCAGCCGAAGAGCTGGAGAAGGCACTTGTTTATGAAAAGCATGATGCACGCAATGACATCTTGACGCACCACAGTCAAGTCCTCATAGGTTTGAATGAATTTTGATGAGGCCCGGGGAGCACCAGCATTGACGGCGGCAGTGAAGTGAATGGCGGCTTCATCATGACGCGCATCACCCAAGGCTTTGGTTCCGAGCTGAACACGTAGACATGTCTGATGTGGAAGTTGCAAGGATCAGCGTCGATGACCAGGCACAGCTGCCTTACACTTACTTCCACGACACGACACCCAAGATCGGCATCTGGAGAAGCGGCAGCGAGTTCTATGACGAGCAGCATTGCTTCGTTGTGTTGATCTGCGTTGAAGAGTGCGATGGCCTCAAACACGAGTTGAAGCAAAGAATATACGAGACAAATTAAATGTACCTTGATCAAGAGAAGCAAGTGACTGGTAGCGGAATCCTCCTTCATGAATATGGATGCGACGTCGAATGCTGCCCTTGCTTCTCGCACAAGGCCTTTTCCGCAGAGGGCGATGCCTTTGGAGATGTAGCCCGCCAATGAAGGCCGAATGCTGATGGACTATGCGAATGACAGTTAGCCTTTTCGTAAGGGAGCTATGATGAGGCAGTCAATATACCGTACCTTGATTGAATCCTCAAGGGCGTGGACCCACTTGTGTTTTCGGGCCATAATGAATGAGCGATGCGCATAAGAAGTATGGTCGTTGGCGTCGGTGTGAATATATTGGGTGAGTAACTCTTCAGCGGTAGACAGGTCTCCAGTTACACACGCATGGTAGGCTGTTGTGACAGGCAGTATCTATGATGGATGCTCGAGTTGCGTTATGAGAGTCAGGAATAGAAACTCGCCTTTGAATGAGCACCCCACTCTGAGATCTTATTGTCCTGACCTCCGCTGAGGATATGCCTGCCGTCCACCGAGAACGTGACTGTATGGAGCATCTGTGAATGCTTGAAGATGCCGATATTTCGCTGATATGAGAGCCGCCAGAGACGGACTTGCCTGTCAAAAGATGCAGACGCGACGAGGGTGCCATCGGGATCAACGACAATGGCCCCAATACAGTTGGTATGGCCTTTCCAAGGAAGACCGACCTGCTGCCAGGACAATGGATCCCACTCTCGTATCATAGGATCTGCATAATCGCCTCCTGAAAGAAGACGCATGCCATCCGGCGTCCACGCAAGTGACGTTGCCCGAGCTTCGATAGACGCGACGAGTTTCCTTGTGCCTGAATTATAAATTTGGATATTCTGGTATGTGGCGATGGCAAGAAGTTCACCAGATGGCGAATATCGAACGCAGTTGACATAAGCACAGTAGATTGGTTCACCTTGCATCTGCCACGTTTTGGTACACCAAAACTTCGTCATGCCGTTGTATGAACCAGTGACCAGCACCGTACCATCCGGAGAAAAATCCACCGAGCTGATCTGATAGGAGTTGGGGTGGATTAGTTTGATGAGTAATTCTCCAGTTTCACCGTGCCAGGCGATGATTTCTCCGCCTCTATCGCCGCTTGCTATAATTTGACCATCTCGGGATACCGCCAATGCTTCCACCCCACTGCTATGCCCCTCCATCTTTTTCAACACAACGCCTGTCTCCAAGTCCCAAAGACGAAGTGTCTTGTCTTCCGAGCCTGTAATCATCTGTCGCCTATCAGGGAAAACTGCGACTGCATTTACAGTCCCCTCATGATCTTCAAAAGTTCGAATGGGTGTGGTGCTTGGAATGACCTGCGGCATTTTCCTGGAGGTTGATGAGGGATTGTGGGTGTCTGTCTCTAAGCTGCACAGGTGCGTGTGTTGTGCCTCAGGCACTGCATTTCATAGACGCCCAAGACACGTGCCATTTATTCGCCTATCATCGCTCTAGCAAGAACGCTCCCAACCGCCTAACGGTCCGCCTTCCTCGTCCGACTCCTGTGTTTACAGCTTCCAGAACGTATCCCCTCGTATTCGTTTGCGATGGTGCAGTCGCTACTTCCCGGCCCACGAATTAATATTTGTCTGCAAGCTATCTGCTGTCAGAGACTGCAGCATGAATCAGCGTTTGGAGGCGTTCCCTTTCGACAAAGTATCTCGAATTCTGTCCCCTGGGACACCAGCACCGCCCAAGCCTGAGTGCACTCTCCTTATTTTTTTCACTCACTTCTACTGATGCTATGTACAGCGAGGCAACACCGGTAAGATGGACGAGAGCATTAATTACTTGGTCTGAGCCGTGAATGCGTTTCTCGGTGCCCTGACGGACTTTCTGGTTACGGTTCTGAACTTCCTACAGTACTTGTGTCAGTTGACCCACTCACTCCAAACTCGCTCTCTTTTCCAAGCCAAATATTGCAAATTTGACGAGGACATCCCTTTCTTGCAAAAACCCGTGTGTGATCGTAAGCACCTGCAGTGCATGCCCCATCGTCAACATCGATCATGGACATGTCAAAATGAATCTTCTCATATGTATTTCCAACCGCCGAACGCATGTCAAGGCCATTTGCGCTTATGTTTATGCTCGCGTGTCACCTGACAGTGAGGGCCCACGTGACACGAATTAATATTTGGCCAGTGAAAGCTTTCTATCAGAAACCGCAGCATGAATATCTCGTGGCCATCAGTCCTCCAACATCATGTCACTCGTCCGAGTACACACATAAGCTTACTGCAAATATCACCTCATCTCGTCGATTTCTAATCTACCTGTGCACCAGATGCAATAGAATTTCTCTCTTCTTGCGTCTCAAATGTGCTCCCACAGTTCCGTCTTTCGAGGCGATATGTTGTCGGCGGGGCATGCAGATGATCACCCCCTACAGACCGATGACTGTCCCAAAACTCTTACCACTGCAAAGTTCAAGCCAGATCTGGAGCTCATGGATCCATGCGACTCGCTGTCAGCAGGTGCTCAAGTCGCTGTTCAATCTACAGAGAGACAGCGTGGAGGTACCGACTCACTACAAGAACAAGTTTCAGCATGACGTTGCCTTACCACAGGCAGATCTTCCTGGCATTCAAGTGAGTCTTGTCTTTTCCTCTTAGCGCTTATTATGTAGTGCCACCAGAACCTGCCAGTGCATCCTCATCCGTTTCTCCTCTCCTCTCGCCTAAACTTTATTCACGGTCCCCATATCGCTACCTCCCAGTTTATCCTACATCTCAGCCCAACCTTCATCACGGCGATGGTTCCGAGTGGTCTAGAAGGCCAGTCTATTCAAACTCGAAGGTTGGTCGCTCCATCTTTAGTTTCGTGACCTTGAGAAAGAGTCTTGAGATCTCTTCCAAGTGCATACCCCAGACGCAATTGAAAACCTGATTTCTGAATTAAGCTACGAGGAGATCTGATGAGATAAATGGGTATACGCAGGAAAGATGCGGACAAGTGATTGCTATGATCGATTGGACCGAGGATGTCGGATGGAAGGAGCGAAATGAGATCCACGCTGCGGTGGTGGTAATACATAGGGAGCAAACAATATATAAGAACCTACATGATTTGGGTTATGGACAGACTATTCACAACACACAAGGCCGACGACTTGACCAGAGTACGTTCCTTATCAACTCCAAACGCTCCTGGCCACCCAACTTCCTGTCTAGCGACATGTCAGGATTGTTCGATGTAGCCAAAAAAGCATATCTTGCTGTGAGCAGGCGCACGATGCCGGCGCAGATGATCCAGGTAGCGCCAACACAAACGACGCGAGTGCACGCTGAGAAAGTGTGGACATTCGCTTTCTTCAAAGATGGTCGACGAATCGTCACTCCAAAGAATAAGGCCCTGCAAATCTGGGATGTGGAAAAATAGAACATTGGTAGGAGAGACATTCGAGGGACATACCGACTATGTGTATTCAGTCGCTGTATCGCCAGACGATAGGCGACTTGCGAGTGGTGGAGGAACTGGAACCATCATCGTCTGGGATGTCGATAGGAAGCGAATGCTATTCAAACTGGAGAAGCATACAAGCCTGGTTTGGTCGGTGTGTTTCTCCCCGAATGGCAAGAGGCTGGCAAGCCGTCATGGGATAAAAAAGTTATTATATGGGATGCAGAGACTGGCGCTGTCCTCTCGACACTCCAGAGCGTTCGGGGTTCAATGTTTTGTGTCGTCTTCAGCCCAGATGGGCGAAAATTATGGCTCCATTCGTGTTTGGAGCACTAATAACGTCGTCAGCGTTCTGTTCGACATCAACGCTCATCATGGTTTCGTTGAAAGTGTTGTATGGACGGCGCCCAGCAACTTGTCTCTGCATCACACGACCAAACAATCAAGTTTTGGGACTCGTCAAACTTTTGGGACGGGCTCAGGTATTTTGCCGCGTCGCACCACTAACGCATCACTGCCGCACCGGCACCAAACCAAGCCATTTCACTCTCAGTTTCAATAATCACTGTTGACGAGCTCAATGCAACAAACTTTCCGTCAAACCCATCAATTATGCGCCACACAGTCATATCTTTGACGAGTCTAAAACCCAGAGAACAAGTTGGGTATGTTGCGGCACGGATGCGATAGGGTGCGGTAGCTTCAATTAATGGTCAGTCTTAATATCTTACCGTATATATTGCATGAGACATTGACGTCTTGACACTCGTGAAATGGGCTTGTCGCTAGGCAGAGCCTGAATTGTACTGTGGGACTCCTAATTTAGGGTTTGGCACGCAAGTTTCCTGCGTTCCGAGGGTTCTCAACCAATCAGGATGTTGCACCACTTGGTCGTCCATTGCTTGTGACGTGCGCTACGGAAGTTGCCGGTAAGTCGTCATTTACCTGCCTTGCAACCACCTGCTTGCTTATGCTCCCTCTGGCTACAACCTTGTAATTGCATGAGACATGATGCGGAACGGATGCGGCACGCAATATAGCTCTATTGCACAGCCACTAATGACGAGGGATGATCGATGATTTTTCTTTGCAGACGGCCCAACATATCTATCAGTGCAAGAATGCTGTTGAATTTGTTGGAACAACTCCTGTGAATAAATATTGGATCTTAATATCTG
The DNA here is from genome assembly GCA_011800875.2 of Suillus brevipes Sb2. NCBI lineage: Eukaryota > Fungi > Basidiomycota > Agaricomycetes > Boletales > Suillaceae > Suillus > Suillus brevipes. Next base: position 62,548 of record JRHT02000197.1, on the reverse strand, counting down.
TGAAATAATAGCTTGGCAAATGGACACATGCTCACGAAGTGCCTCAGCATGAAGACGTCATCGCAAACTTTAGGAACATCCCCTACAGCGTCAATATCAACGAAGCATTGGCTCCTCACAGTCAACTCCTTACAGATATCTTCGAACGGCCTGATCCCGTGAAGATGCGTGACGCAGTCCCAGTTCTTGGGTATCTCGCTGACCTGTCGGAGAAAACCGGTCGCAAGCACAGTACTGTGCCATACTGTGGTGACCTGTCTCTTACAGACTGTGCGCAAATTGCGAACTGGATTTACCATCACATCCCTGGTGCATCAAAACGAATTATTGATTGGCTAAACTGCGCTACCTATGCACATGCCTGCACTATCGTAGTGTCAAAACGCAAGAAAAACCTACTCGAGCAGTCAGCCCGAAATATTTGGAACGAAAGTCACTCACTTGACGTGGACTCAGTCCCAACACCAGAAGAGCACGCGAATATGATGCTCCAGGCTGCCTGGCTCGACCTCCAACTAAGCTATGATTTGTCCTCGATGGACATAGATGTTGACTTGGAGTGTCTTGGCATCCTTGAACAACGAATGTTTGAGCTCTCGTTGGCTGCAGGTGCTGCAGGGAATGAACAATGGGGAAAAGATGCTGGTGCTCACCAAGACCGGTGGAATCCATATGAGGGCCTGCCGGAGTACTGGAATCATGGTGACCGAGATCCATATGCACCGGAATTCGAAGGAGAAGTGGATGTGAGTTACTATTGTCATGTTATGCCATGATTTACTCTGAAACACTTTTGACAATAGTGTGGGCCAAACTTTAGTGAGGGAAGTGAGCCTGAAGTCAATACTAGAAATGCAAAACAAACCAAAAAGCCAAAACCACGGCCACGACCGAGGAAGGTACATAAGATGTCCTAAGCTGACAGTAGTCCATAGAACTTTTGTATTGTGGAAGCAATGAGTGTTGTCTGTGTTGTGGGGTCCGAGTTTTGTGTGACTGCATAGTATATAGAGTCCCTTTGACCCGAGTTTCGCGTGGCTGCCTATAACGATGCTGCAAGTGTACTGGGTAAGATGGGTGCGTTGGTGAAGCGGCAGTGCACAGCCACTGCCGCACCACTGCCGCACCACTGCCGCATCACTGCCGCATCACTAACGCATCACTACCGCACCATGAAGTATAATAATCATTAATGTATCACTGTAATTCTAACTCAAATACACGTACTATGATGTTTTTGAATCGAGAATCATGTTCACGGCCTGTATGGACAACATAAACATGTTACACAGGTATATAAGTCACTATTAAGTAGGGTGCGGCAGTGATGCGGCAGGGTGCGGTATGATGCGGCAAAATCCTAAGGCCCTTTTGGGACCCAGATCGGTCAACCTTGCACCAGTCACACTCACGACATCAACTCACTTGCCATTTCTTCTGATGCCTCCTTCGCTGCAACCGTCTCGTTCGATAAGACTGTGCGCCTTTGGAGCACCGAGTCACACAAGCAGATAGGACAGCGACTCAAACACACCACACGAGTTTCCTCCGTCGCAATTTCTCCCAACGGAGAACTGCTCGTGATCGGAGACTATGATGGGAATCTTCAGTTCTGGTCCATCGAGAACTTACTTTCTACAACACTCGAGACGGATTCCTCATAATATCTATACCTCACGCACCGCAGTAAGGTGAGGTTGGGCCAAAAGCTTCATGCCGAGGCCCTTGCAGACGCGAACAAGGTGTGGGCTACATCCGTCATTGTTTGAACATTTGTGATGATGTTTGTAGGTCATTGAACTCAACCCCAAGTCTCATCTCGGGTTTGAACTGAAGCATGCAGCGCTTCGTGGAGCACAGCACCACGATGATGCAACCGAGGCTTCCAAAATCATGCCCTCAATGTTGGATGATGCACCCGGCCCACAGATACGACGTGAGCTCCAAACAAATCAAGCACTGACTTGAAGATGACTTATATTTTACTGCAGAGCAACGCCAGCATTACGTCAGTTTATCTGAAGTAGAAGATGCTATTCGACGAGCCGTTCACACCCAACTAGAAAGCGCCCCTCTTCGGCTAATCGACACTTCTACTGGACATTTGTGCAATCGAGATGCGCAGATCAACTCATTCACGGAGAGTACGCAGTACAAAGAGCTTTTGCGTTTATTTGACATGCACGGGTCCCTCCAAATGGAACGCATCAAAGATGCCGTCGCGGAATACTTCAGTTGGGTCATGTTGTCCCATAGATGGGAAAGGAAGGAGCCGTTACTGCGCGACATTCAGAACAAGGCCATATACGACTTGGATCCAGTCGGAAATATTGTGAAGTTGCAGAAGTTCTGCAAAATCGCTCGCAAAGCGGGGTATTGCTGGGTGTGGAATGATATGTGCTGCATCGACCAGTGTAACAACGTCGAGGTCCAACAATCAGTCAATTCCATGTTTTCCCGGCACCACCGCTCAGCGCTCACCATCGTCTACCTATCCGACGTTCTTTCTTCGTCAAAGTCTGGCGCCCTCGCCAATAGCTCTTGGAACACGCGAGGATAGACTGTTCAGGAGTTCCTTGGTCCTAAATCTATCAAGCAGATTGAACTTTATATCTCAACGACCGCTCACACAACCACAAACAGTCCGTCAGTATCATGAGGGAGTTGGAGGATTCGACTGGTATAAATGCGCGGGCACTCGTCGACTTCCGTCCGGGGACAAGAGATGCTCGAGAGAAAATTAGTGGGCATCAAACCGTGAGACCACGTTGGAGGAAGATATCGCGTATTCGCTGTTTGGGATCTTCGGCGTCCACCTCACTGTTCTCTACGGAGAAAGAAGACAGAACGCAATCGGACGTCTTTTACAAGAGATCATAGCCCATTTGGGCGACATCACCACCCTTGATTGGGTGGGACAATCGTCCGACTTTAACAGTTGTCTTCCAGCCGAGATTTCCTCATACAAGGCTCCGCCAAGCACGCTATCATCTTTATCTGAACAAGACATGCAGATATCGGTCTCCACACTGCGAAACATTGTGGCACTGGAGTCGGCCTCCAAACTGTATACCACTCTTGAGAACCTCGGCGTTCCTCGTTTCGCAAATGCCAGACTACAATTACCCTGCATTGCATTTCCTCTCACCGAAGTCAGGCGGAGGCCTGGTCAAGGCGAGGCCAGATGTTTCACTTATGATGTCAAGGCAGACGGGCTACAAAACCTGCAAATCACAACACAACACAAGCTCGTTCGATTCTCGCCTGCAAAGCGTACTCGTCAGACATTCCTGCTCGTCCGTCCGTGGGCTCGCTATCTTCTCGGGCTACCACACTTTGCAGAGCTGCCCGACATTGATGATGAGAATAGTGTGGAAGATGATTGGTCTGTGCCTGAGTCTGCTGTAGAACAGGAGCCGGTTGATTCGGAACAAGTCGAGTGGGCGTTTCGATTGATTGTTCGTCTCGGACAGCCTTTCGGCGCACTTTTGCTAGCGCAGCAGTCGAGTGGGGAGTATAAGAGAATCGCTTCAGATAACAATATCGTCGCACAAGTCAGAGACGTGGCTTCTGTTGATGATATGATGGACGTCAGGGCACTGGAGATATTGTAGCTGCGAAGAACAAGGCATTTTCATATCATACATTAGCCCCATTCGATTTATTCGATTTTTCCCGTTGACAGCATTTTCATATGAACAGTATCTCTGTGGTATCGGTTCAATCATTGGGGACACTCAAAGTTGGGCGCACACGCACATCATGGTGTATTGACTGCAACTCAGTACGTACTTAGTAGTCGGTGCAGTGAAATGTGAACTAAACCCTCTTCGCTGATATGTCGCTGAATTGCACAGGCCGCGTTTGTTGTGAGTTAGGGAAGGACAGCATGGTCGGACGGTCCGCTCTTTGCCTGAGAGTATCAAGATTCCAACGGGATACAGTCAACGTGTTTTAAAATCTCGGTAGATGTCAACGTTCTGATGTATAATGTGATGTTCGGTTACTGCCGATTGTGTACACTGTTCAGCAATGACACAAAGAAGTGAATTACGCAGCCTTGAATAGGTGTAAGTAATCAAAACATTCATCACATAAATCGCCCAGTGTGCATGAATTTGTTGTGAGATTGCGAAAGTTCGCAAGAAACGAGGGGTGGGGAAATTTGCAGTCACTGGGAGACCTCGCGTAGTATTGCTGGCGTACATACGTCTGCTCGACAATAAGCCAATCGTTAGCTTCGTTCGCGAACAGCATTTAGCCCAATATGGACCAGGACTCTGAACTGGGTCTGCAATGGCATCATAAATGAAAGCCTCGTAGACCCACATGGTGTGTGAGTTCTTGACCTTCGCCAATTTGTACGTGACTTGTATGGCACGAGCAGAACTCACCGTAGGAGCGTTGCAGTGACGGGGTAGCATTGTTCATCTCACCGAATCCAATTGTTGAGAATGATATCCAATCGCTGGTTGTCGTATTGCGCTTCATGGTGTTTTTGCCCTGCCACATTCAAGATTTTTGCTGAAAGGCAAAGGGCGGCTGTGCACTAGCAATGCAAACTTCTAATATCAAAGACATGAGTGCAGACAACCGTACTGAAGAGAATGAATAGTTTCCGGTCGTAATCGCTGTGGCCAGAAGGCAATTTAGCTAGTAGGGGATGAAAAACCCACATAGGACATTGAGAACCAAGAACCTGAGAGAGGAGCAGGATGAGTCCAGTTGCCTCTCAACCTCAATGTTCTGCCAGTGTGAGCTGGAGTCCTGATGGTGGGCGAGTGTTCAGCGGATCCATCGATGGAACATTCAGAGTGTGGGATGTCAAAAGTGGAAAAACTATCCTTGGTCCAATGAACGCAGGGGAAGACGACGGCCTTGGCGTGCGGGCGGCTTGCTACTCACCCAATGCCAAGATGATTGCCACCGGCGAGATTAGCTTGGCTTCAATATGGAAGATCTCTTGGCGCAGGAGCGTGACGCCGGGCTCGGCAACGGTGGCCTCGGCCGTCTTGCCGCATGCTACCTCGACTCTTCAGCATCCCAGGAGCTTCCTGTGTGGGGTTACGGCCTGCGCTACAGGTATGGCATCTTCCAGCAGCTCATCTCTTCCGACGGACAGCAGCTGGAAGCGCCTGATCCTTGGCTGGAGAATTCTAACCCGTGGGAGCTCTCTCGCGTTGATGTTAGCTATGAGGTGCGGTTTCACGGCTTTGCAGAATGCTTGAACGATGGAAGCGGTCGCGCCATTTGGGAGGGAGGTTAAGAGGTTCTCGCGGTCGCTTATGATGTGCCCATCCCTGGTTGTAACACGCGCAACACGAATAATCTCCGTTTGTGGGAGAGTAAGCCAAAGAGAGGCTTTGATCTAAACAGTTTTAATGGTGCGCGTGTAGCGAAATCGTTCCGTATTCTGCTTGACTGATGGCTTTTGATTGTAGCTGGGGATTACGAATGTGCCGTCGAATCTTCGAATAGCGCAGCGATCACATCCGTCTTGTACCCCAACACCACTCGTGAGTGTCCAAAACAATAAAAAAACACTTTGTACTTGGAGGCCGATTCCAAGTCGGAAAGGAACTTCGCTTGAAGCAGCAATACTTCTGGACTGCAGCCAGTCTCGCGGACATCATGCGCCGGTTTAGGAATATGGGAAGGCCCATCACAGAGTTTCCCCAATGTACGCGAACCTAGCTGATTCTCAATTATAAATACTCATATCCTCCTAGACGTCTCGATCCAATTGAACGACATAAGCCCAATATATGCATATGCGCGTACCAAGGGCTAACTGAAGACGCACCCAACACTCGCTGTTGTGGAATGCTGCTTGGAACATTGTCACGGAGACTTTCTTCTTCACCAATCATACTGTCCTCCCGGTACGTTAAGATAACGCCAGTTCTCGTGATATGGATATTGACGCAAGGCATTGATGATAGGTAGCGCTTGAGACATGGCCTGTACCATTGATGCAACATCTCTTGCCCAGGTGAGTGTCTTGTATTGCGACAATATAGTGCCGTTAAAGCTATTATCTGTAGGCACATGCAGATAATTTGTGATATCGTGAGTCTTGTGTTATACCACTTAACTCCTTTACTGAACCACGTTGGATTTCAGAATTTGTGAGCAGCGGAAAATGTTGTCTTGCACGCTGATCTAAATATCGGACCGTAGGTTGTTCTTGCAGTGTAAGCAAGACAGACTTAATTCCATATCGAACGTCCAACTGATCTATTCAACGGTTGTCGAACGGAAAATACCTGGGGACAGGGAGCGGCTTGCACGAATGTCATTGATCGACGGTATTATGATGCCTTACTACTAACGAATTGCAACTAAAGTGGTTTCCTCCGAGAGCGTTCCTCAGAATGTTTGCATAGCTCACCTGGCATGCATCGGTGAGCTTCGCAGGATTCGTTTTATATTTCTACTAATGTGTGTTCGTGCAGGCAGTCGCAAAGTTAACCGCGTGGCCGAGGTATGTCTTCATCTGGTATCTACCATCCGTGTGAATATGTAGCATCATCGCTCCTCCAGCTGCACAGCGAACTTGTTCAGACGACTATTTTGAAGGATTTCGTAGATTTCTACGGAGTTAGCAAGTAGGTTCAATCTCACAGCTGAATTAGCGCATGCTGACTGAGGTTTTGCGTACAAGGTTCGGAAACGTCACTAATGGCAGTGAGTACCATGCCTTTGATGCATTTCTGCTTCTCATCATGTTGCCGAGTCACTCCTCGTTGGTGGCTGGACCAGGTGTGTGGGCTATCTTGGAATAGGTATGACATTCATGCTAAGTCGCACATACCAGTGCAACCCCGGGCTCAGCAGGCTCATCACCATGACCCTCGACATTGAGAAGAGCGTGTGGCCCAAGGACCTCACTAAACTTGAGGGTCTTCCACTAGGCGCATAATTTGTACCTGAGCACCCATGGGCGGAAGCCCCATCTATAGACCATGTACGAAACGTATACCGTGTGAATATCATCTGGAAAGTGCAAATGCAAAGCGCCCAGAGATCCATAAACTCTGTAATGAAAAACATGCGACTACAATATTTCTATGGTCCTGATGTCCATCGGGTTTCTAATGTCATTGACCTGCCCAATGATGTCATGATCCGACGCGATCCTCTTGTATTCTCCACTGCGCTGCTGCCCTAGCAAAAACGCGCTGAAAGGCTGCCCAAGGCGAACAAGCAACCGAAATGTTCGTAATTCTAGATCCTGTTTTACAGGAGGACCACTGGACCAGTCGTGTGACGGAGAAGAGGGCGACGTTTCATCATCCTCCTCGCTCTCCGTAATATTTCCAAAGTCAGGTAGCTCGAGGAGAGACCGATCCCAGGGACGGACAAGGACAAAGTTTTGCTCAATGGGCCTTGCCGGCCAGAATTGAACCAGGGTGTCTTCAGTGGTGATAAGCAAGTCCTGAAGCCCGTCTGCCTTCACTCTATACTTGAAATGAGTTTCCAGGGCTGGACTACGAACCCGCCTGACTTCCCTGACATCAAATGCAATACAAGGCAGATGCAGTCTCTGTGTCGCGAAGCGAGGGGCGCTCATGTTCCGAAGCTGGGTGTAAAGATTCGAAGCGAAATCTACAGCCACCATCTGTCGCAGAGAAGAAACCGATGACTGGATTTCATCTTCAGGTAGGGAAGGTAGCTTGCATGGTGGAGCTTCGTATGCAGTGATGGAGGCAGGTAGACAGCTGTTGAACGCTGATGATTTTCCGACCCAATCAAGGCCAGTGATGTCACCCGACCGAGCCACGATCTCCTGCAGGAGCCGTCCGAGAGCCTTCTCCTGCCTCTCGCCATAATCTACAGGCAGGCGGACACCAAAGATGCCAAACAACGAGTATGCAATGTCTTCCTGACACGTGGTAACGCGGGTCGACGCCCAATGAAGTTTCTCGCGCGCGCCGTTCATGCTGGGACGGAAGGCAACAACAGCTGACCGGTCGATGCCAGTCGCGTCCTTTAACTCCTGCATGATTGCGACGGACTCCTTGTGGTTGGGAGTGCGATCATCAAGATAAAGAGTCCAATTGCTCTGATAAAAGAGAATAACTTTGGCAGCGATGAATTCTTGAACAGTCCATCCGCGCGTGTTCCAAGCGCTCTTTGCCAGTGCGCCAGACTTTGATGAAGGTGAGACATCCGACAAATAGACGATTGTGAGTGCAGAGTGGTGATACCAGACGAACATGGAGTTGACCGATCCATGGAGTTCGACATTGATGTTCTTGTCGATGCAGCATGTGTCGCTCCATGCCCAGTTATACCCCGCATCACGAGCGGTTTTGCAGAATGACCGTAACTTTGTCATGCCGCCGACCGAATTCAACTCTGAGTCGTACACACTCTTGCCCTGGATGTCCTGTAGCAGCGGCTCCTTCCCTTCCCACCTGTGTGATAGCATGGCATATTGGAGGTTCCTCCTCACCACTTCTTCGATGCGCTTCGTGTGGAAGTCTGAACGCGTAATTGTTGATGACAGAAGCTCCTTATACACTGTGCTCATTTTGAAGGCGCTGATTTGCGCCTCCCGATCGCACAAGAGACCAGTGGTGGTGTCGAGTACGCGGAGCGGAGCATGCTCGAGTTGGACATCAATGACTTGTCGAATGACACGTTCTACTTGCGAAGGTCTGAGATATTGCTGGCGTAGTTCTGTAGAAAGAGTTGAGCACGTTGACAAATGTATTATCAGAGGCTCACTTCGTGTCTGAATGTCGGTTGCATCGTCCAATTTGGAGAGCATTGTTCGAAAGGCCTGGATCGCCTCATCATAGCGCTGTGCACCATGAAGCGCTGCGTGCTTCAAATTGTATCCAAGGTATGACAAGGAGTCGAGTTTGATGACCTATGTATTACCACAATGAGCTTTCGTTATGAAACGATAGATGTCATCGCACCTCCTGCGCATCGAATAGTGCTTCCATCCATAGCATTTTATTCAACTTTGCCTTACAACGATTTGCGAAGACGGTACTAGACCCAGAATTGAGGGTGATTGCCGCCGAGTATAGGTCGATAGCCCTGTCATAATCGCTCGCAGCAAGGGCGGCATCTCCTTTGGCAGCACAGAGCGCGCTGCATTCTTGTTTGAAAGCTGAGTGAAATATGGGTGAGGACTGTGGTCTACATGACATCAGGAACTGCGGACTTGCCATGGGACCAAACAAGGCAGCTGGCCTTGGCGGATTCGTCGATGGCGTCCATCATGTCATTGTACGCTTCCAGGGCTTTATCGGGTTTGCCTGCCGAAAGGAAAGCGTAGCACCGTTTCTGGTGTGCAGTAAGGCACAAGGCCTGGAGATCCCAACCGAAGAGCTGGAGAAAGCACTTGTTTATGAAAAGCATGATGCACGCAATGACATCTTGACGCACCACAGTCAAGTCCTCAAAGGTTTCAATGATTTTTGATGAGGGAGCACCAACATTGACGGCGGCAGTGAAGTGATCGGCGGCTTCGTCGAGACGCTCGTCACCCAAGGCTTTAGTTCCGAGCTGGACATTTAGATATGTCTGATGTGGAAGTTGCGAGGATCAGCGTCGATGACCGAGCATAGCTGCCTTACACTTACTTCCACGACACGACACCCAAGATCGGCGTCTGGAGAAGCGGCAGCGAGTTCTTTGACGAGCAGCATTGCTTCGTTGTGTTGATCTGTGTTGAAGAGTGCGATAGCCTCAAACACGAGTTGAAGCAAAGAATATACGATACAAATTAAATGTACCTTGATCAAGAGAAGCAAGTGACTGGTGGCGGAATCCTCCTTCATGAATATGGATGCGACGTCGAATGCTATCCTCGCCTCCCGGACAAGGCCCTTTCCACAGAGGGCGATGCCTTTGGAGATGTAGCCTATCAATGAAGGCCGAATGCTGATGGACTATGCGAATGAAAGTTAGCCTTTTCGTAAGGGAGCTATGATGAGTCAGTCAATATAACATACCTTGATTGCATCCTCAAGGGCGTGGACCCACTTGTACCGTCGGGCCATGACGAATGAGCGATACACATATGCAATATGGTCGTTGGCGTCGATGTGAATATCTTGGGTGAGTAACTCTTCAGCGGTAAACAGGTCTCCAGTTAAACACGCATGGTAGGCTGTCGTGATAGGCAGTATCTACATGAAGGATGCTCGAGTTGCGTTATGAGAGTCAGGAATAGAAACTCGCCTGAGCATGAACAGCCTTTGGTACTTCCCACTCCGAGATCTTCTTATCTTCACCTCCGCTGAGGATGTGCCTACCGTCCATCGAGAACGTGACAGAATATAGCCAGGATGCATGCTCGAAGATGGCGATGGTTTGTTGATCTGAGAGTCGCCAGAGACGGACATATGTGTCTTGAGATGCAGTTGCGACGAGGGTGCCGGCGGGATGAATGGCAATGGCGTAGATACGGTCATTATGGCCTTTCCATGGTTGACCGACCTGCTGCCTGGTCAATACATTCCACTCTCGTATCGTAGGATCATTTTTATCGCCTCCTAAAAGAAGACGCGTGCCATCCGGCGTCCACGCGAGTGACATTGCCCGCCGAGCCCAGAAATATGTTTCCTTGTGCCTGGATTATAAATTTGGATATCCTTGGATGTTGCGATGGCAAGAAGTTCACCAGATGGCGAATATCGAATGCAGTGGCCACGACAGTTGATTGGTTCACCTTGCATCTGCCACGTTTTGGTACACCAAAACTTCGTCATGCCGTCATGCGAACCAGTGGCCAGCACCGTACCATCCGGAGAAAAATCCACCGAGCTGATCTGAAAGGAGCCGGTTTCGATTGGATTGGTGAGTGATTCACCGGTTTCACCGTGCCAGGCGATGAATTCTCCGCTCCAATCACCGCTTGCTATCATTTGACCATCTCGTGATACCGCCAATGCCCGCACCCACTTGCTATGCCCCTCCATCTTCTTCAACACAACGCCTGTCTCCAAGTCCCAAAGACGAAGTGTCTTGTCGTACGAGCCTGTAATCATTCGTTGCCTATCGTAGAAAACTGCGACTGCCACAACGGCCCCCTCATGATCTTCAAAAGTTCGAATGGGTGTGGTGCTTGGAATGAGCTGCGACATTTTCAATACTGGAGGTTGTTGAGGGATTGTGGGTGTCTTTCTCTAAGCTGCACAGGTGCGTGAATTCTGCCTCAGGCACTGCCTATTTTCCATAGACGCCCAAGACACGTGTTTGTTCGCCTACCATCGCTCTCAGGCTAGCAAGAACGCTCCTCGGCAACCACCTAAGGGTCCTCCTTCCTCGTACGACTCCACAGCTTCCAGAACGTATCCCCTCGTATTCGTTTGCGATGGTGCAGTCACTACTTCCCGGCCCACGAATTAATGTTTGTCTGCAAGCTATCTATCAGAGACTGCGACATGAATCAGCGTTTGGAGGCGTTCCCTTTCGACAATGTATCTCGAACTCTGTCCCCTGGGACACCAGCACTGCCCAAGCCTGAGTGCACTCTCCTTATTTTTTTCAGTCACTTCTACTGACGCTATGACAGCGAGGCAACACCGATAAGATGAACGAGAGCATTAATCACTTGGTCCGAGCCGTGAATGCGTTTCTCGGTGCCCTGATGGACTTTCTGGCTATGGCTCTGAACTTCCTACAGTACTTGTGTCAGTTGACCCACTCACTCCAAACTCGCTCTCGTTTCCAAGCCAAATCTCGCAAATTTGACGAGGACATCTCTTTCTTGCAGAGACCCGTGTGCTGTGATCGTAAGCACCCGCAGTGCATGCCCAATTATCAACATTGATCGTGGGCATGTCAGAGTATATATTTCCAACCACCGCCGAACCCATGTCAAAGTCATTTACGATTATGTTTATGGTCGCGTGTCCCCTGACAGTCAGCATTGTTGGAGGTGTAAGTCTTTCAAATCGTCCCTTCAATTTCCGAGCGTATGCCCGCAGGCATTTATGTGTGCATCAACCGAGAAGAGACGAGATTCCCAGCTATCTGGTAGGAAATTTACCTGCGGAAAGAGTGGTGACGCCAATAACTTGTGGTCCCATTCCCGAATAATTCATAAGGACGAACAATGGGTTGCAAGGGAAGTGATGAGACCTAGAGCATAATTTGTACCCGAGCACATACTGATACATATATGTATGATACAAATACTGTACGATTATCATCTTGAAAGTACAAATGCAAACCGTCCAGAGATCCATTAACTCTGTAATGAGGAACATGCGACTACAATATTTCTATGGTCCTGATGTCCATCGGGTTTCTAATGTCATTGACCTGCCCAGTGATGTCATGATCCGACGCGATCCTCTTGTATTCCCCACTGCGCTGCTGCGCTAGAAAAAATGCGCTGAAAGGCTGCCCAAGGCGAACAAGCAACCGAAATGCTCGTAAGTCTAGATCCTGATTTACAGGAGGACGACTGGACCAGTCGTGTGACGGAGAAAAGAGCGATATTTGATAATCTTCCTCGCTCTCCGCAATGCTTCCAAAGTCAGATGGTTCCACAAAGTCAGGTAGCTCGAGAGACCGGTCCAAGGGACGGACAAGAATGAATTTTCGCTCAATGGGCCTTGCCGGCATGAACTGAACCAGGGTCTCTTCAGTGGTGACAAGCAAACTCTGAAGTCCATCTGCCTTCACTCTATACGTGAATTGAGTTTCCGGGGCTGGACTACGAACCCGCCTGACTTCCCTGACATCGAATGCAATACAAGGAAGATGCAGTCTCTGTGTCGCGAAGCGAGGGGCGCTCATATTCCGGAGCTGGGTATAAAGATTCGAAGCGAAATCTACGGTCACCGTCTTTCGCAGCAAAGAAACCAACGACTGGATTTCATCTTCGGATAGGGAAGGTAGCTTGTATGGTGGAACTTGGTATGCAGTGATGGAGGCTGGTAGACAGCTGTTGAAGTCTGATGATTTTCCGACCCAGTCGAGGCCAGTGATATCACCCGACCGAGCCACGATCTCTTGCAGGAGCCGCCCGAGAGCCATGTCTTGCTTCTCGCCATAATCTACAGGCAAGCGGACACCAAATATGCCAAACAACGAGTATGCGATGTCTTCCTGTCGAGTGGTAACCCGAGTCGACGCCCAATGGAGTTTCTCTCGCGCGCCAGTCATGCTGGGACGGAAGGCAGCAACGGCTGACCGGTCTATGCCCGTCGCATTCTTTAACTCCTGCATGATTGCGATGGACTCCTTGTGGTTGGGAGTGCGATCATCAAGATAAAGAGTCCAATTACTCTGATAAAAGAGAATGACTTTGGGAGCGATGAATTCTTGAAAAGTCCATCCGCGCGTGTTCCAAACGCTCTTTGCCAGTGCGCCAGACTTTGATGAAGGTGGGACATCTGACAGGTAGACAATCGTGAGAGCAGAGTGGCGGTACCAGACGAACATGGAGTTGACCGATTCTTGGAGTTCGACATTGATGTTCTTATCGATGCAGCATGTATCGCTCCACACCCAGTTATATCCTGCATCATGAGCGGTTTTGCAGAATGACCGCAACTTCGCCATGCCACCGACCGAATCCAACTCCGAATCGTACACGCTCTTGCCCTGTATATCCTGCAGCAGGGGCTCCTTCCCTTCCCACCTGTGTGATAGCATAGCATATTGGAGGTTCTTCTTCACCACTTCTTCGATACGCTTCGTATGGATGTCTGAACGCGTGATTGTTGAGGACAGAAGCTCCTTATACTCTGTGCTCATTTTGAAGGCGCTGATTTGCGCCTCCCGATCGCACACGAGACCAGTGGTGGTGTCGAGCATGCGGAGCGGAGCATTTTCGAGTTGGACATCAATGACTTGTCGAATG
>JRHT02000197.1:8477-48216 GCA_011800875.2 Suillus brevipes Sb2 | reverse complement strand
GAAAGCTGAGCGAATATGGGTAAGAACTGTAGTCTACATGACAGCACGAACTGCGGACTTGCCATGGGACCAATGAAGGCAGCTCACCTTGACAGATTCGTCGATGGCGTCCATCATGTACTTGTACGCTTCCAGGGCTTTATCGGGTTTGCCTGCCAAAAGGAATGCTTGGCACCGTTTCTGGTGTGCAGTGAGGTACAAGGCCTGGAGATCCCAACCGAAGAGCTGGAGAAAGCACTTGTTTATGAAAAGCATGATGCACGCAATGACATCTTGACGCACCACAGTCAAGTCCTCATAGGTTTCAATGATTTTTGATGAGGGAGTACCAACATTGACGGCGGCAGTGAAGTGATCGGCGGCTTCGTCGAGACGCGCGTCACCCAAGGCTTCAGTTCCGAGCTGGACATTTAGATATGTCTGATGTGGAAGTTGCAAGGATCAGCGTCGATGACCGAGCATAGCTGCCTTACACTTACTTCCACGACACGACACCCAAGATCGGCATCTGGAGAAGCGGCAGCGAGTTCTATGATGAGCAGCACTGCTTCGTTGTGTTGATCTGCGTTGAAGAGTGCGATGGCCTCAAACACGTATTGAAGCAAAGAATATACGAGACAAATTAAATGTACCTTGATCAAGAGAAGCAAATGACTGGTAGCGGAATCCTCCTTCATGAAGATGGATGCGACGTCGAATGCTGCCCTTGCTTCTCGCACAAGGCCTTTTCCGCAGAGGGCGATGCCTTTGGAGACGTAGCCTGTCAATGAAGGCCGAATGCTGATGGACTATGCGAATGAAAGTCAGCCTTTTCGTAAGGGAGCTATGATGAGTCAATCAATATAACATACCTTGATTGCATCCTCAAGGGCGTGGACCCACTTGTGTTGTCGGGTCATGACGAATGAGCGATGCGCATATGAAGTATGGTCATTGGCGTCGGTGTGAATATATTGGGTGAGTAACTTTTCAGCGGTAGACAGGTCTCCAGTTACACACGCATGGTAGGCTATTGTGATAGGCAGTATCTACATGAAGGATGCTCGAGTTGCGTTATGAGAAACACGAGTAGAAACTCGCCTTTGAATGAACACCCTTTGGTACTTCCCACTCTGAGATCTTCATGTCCTGACCTCCGGTGAGGATATGCGCACCATCAACAAAGAACGTGACAGAAAAGAGAATCTGGGAATGCTTGAAGATGCCGATATTTTGCCGATCTGAGAGCCGCCAGAGACAGACTTGCTTGTCACTAGATGCAGAAGCAACAAGCGTGCCATCAGGGCGAATGGCAATGGCCCAAATAGAGTCGGTATGGCCTTTCCAGGGATGACCGACCTGCTGCCAGGTCAATGGATCCCACTCTCGTATCGTAGGATCCTTAATGTCGCCTCCTGAAAAAAGACGCGTGCCATCCGGCGTCCACGCGAGTGACATTGCCTGAGCCGTCAAAGATGCGACGCGTTCCCGTGTGCCTGGATTATAAATTTGGATATTGCCATATGTTGCGATGGCAAGAAGTTCACCAGATGGCGAATATTGAACGCAGTAGACAATATCACACTCGATTGGATCACCTTGCATCTGCCAAGTTTTGGTACACCAAAATTTCATGCCGTCCACTGAACCAGTGGCCAGCACCATACCATCCGGAGAAAAATCCACCCAGATGATGTTTACAGAGTGGGCTTTGATGGAATGGGTGAGGAATCCACCAGTTTCACCGTGCCAGGCGATGATTTCTCCGCCAGTATCACCGCTCGCTATCATTTGACCATCTCGTGATACTGCCAATGTCAACACCAGACTCCTATGCCCCTCCATCTTCTTCAACACAACGCCTGTCTCCAAGTCCCAAAGACGAAGGGTCTTGTCGCCCGAGCCTGTAATCATTCGTCGCCTATCGGGGAGAACTGCGACTGCATTTACGGCCCCCTGATGATCTTCAAAAGTTCGAATGGGTGCGGTGCTTGCAATGAGCCGCGGCATGTTACTGGAGGTTGTCGAAGGATTGTGGATGTCTTTCTCCAAGCTGCAGAGGTGCGTGTATTGTGCGTTTTTGATCCCGCTTCTCCGAATCCACGCCATTTGGCCTCGTTTCCATAGACGCCCAAGACACCCTACACGTGCCCTATCCCCGACTCCACGTCAGTGGAGAGGGTTCTGTCGGACAGAAACGTTCAATTCCCTACAAATGGACTCGTGTGAATTTGAATCACGTGAGACGCCTGATGGGACACTCCGAACTCCAGAACCAAAGTTGAGAGTCCGACTTGAAGCTTGATTGAAGCTTGTCGCTCGATCGACACTCTCATTCTTCTGTTATCACTAGTACAGTATAATCTGAATATCTCTCGTTATTCCGTGTCCGCAATATTGTACCACATGTAAGTGTAAATTTTTCCGTTATCTTCCCTGGTCTGTGATTGATGCTGGATCCTTCAGGGTTTTCATTCAAAAGTTGCCTTGTCGTTCGGCTCGTGTCTTGAATGAAAACCACTGCCCTCCTGAGAACGAGCTCCATGCCGTTCGAGACTATCCTCATTATTATGATGCACTCTACTATCCTCAATATCATCTCGTATCTTATGAAACTCCCGAAAATTTTTGCATGTGGTTCAAAAACTCTCTTACCTCGCACTCGTTGTCTTGTCAAACTTGTGATTCAATCGGCTTTGATGGATGCATCTCGTATGATGGTGTTAGTATTACTGTGTATTGGCGAGATGCTACATTATCAGTGTCTCCCGGTGAATTTGCAGAGGCTGGTTACCGCCATTGTACAGTCTTTCGCAAGCTTGCTTCGAGTGGCTTACTGACAGTTGATGCTTGTCTGAACTCTAGAATACGTGACTTTCCTAGATGGATGTACTACAGTGACAGTATTGTAGAGGTGAATTTGTCACCTCTTATTGATAAAGTTCTTCTTGACTGTGTGTGTCGGCTCTCTTTACCCAGGGAGAGATCAAAAAAAAGTCGCTTGCATGCAGTGCTAACACATTTCATGTTGACTAGGACGATATTACTCCGATCAGACCAGAACCAGCTGCCAGCGATACTCTCGGGTGCCACCATACATCCACAAGGTACTACGCCACTCTTGCCTCTGTTGGCAACATATTTCAACAATTTATATGGAGATGAGGTTTTCCATGCACTCTGCCGGCCGCCGCCGCAAATTTATGCCGCTGGTGTCATTAAGGTGCCAAAAATCAGCTGGTCTGTGCTTCCGCTTCAAGATCTAGTTCACAACCTTAGTAATCTTGCTGTTGATGTGCTTTCAGAATGTATTCGTGGTCTGCCTGTGAAAGGGCGTCCTGCCATTAACAATCGATCGCGTGCAAAAATGTGTAATGGTCTTGCCTGTCATATACGAGATCGTGCCCTCTTTTTGCAATGTATCGGCCCAAGTACGGTGTGTGATATCCTGCTTTGTTACTTTCCTTTTACTCTGCCTTTGGACCGGACTGATGAACATTACATTGCACAGATACTATCTGTAGAGTATGGTGCTGTGGTGGTAGAACATCTCACTCGTCAGATCACTCGAGCTTCCACTAGCGAACGCATGAAGATGGTCAGAAAAGATCGGAAAATGCAAGCGGCACTCGATAAACACAACCTTGATATTGTCCGTCGGCGCGATTGGCCAGTCGCAGTCTCAAGTGATGTTGTGTTGGATTGCTTATGTCGCTATTATGATGCTTCGAAGTGGATCGAACCCCCTGTTTGTGCAATCTGCTCTCAAAGGCTACGTGGTTCGAAAGTGGTTGTCATTCCAGCTGATGCTGATGCTGATGTACCTTTGCGGATGTCTCTAGAGGTCCTCCGATTGACCGACCCCTTTATAATCAGACGGTGTATTGTGCAGTGCGTATCTGCATCGTTTACCTTCAAGAATGACGCTCTTAATGGTTTGATGCTCGATAAAGCAGGGGTCATCGACGACTCTTCTCAGTTGACCACGATGAATGTGTGTCCTGATTGTTTTGCAATGCTATCTAAGAAAAAGGTGCCTCGACTGGCACTTGCAAATGGCCTCTACCGTGGTGAACTTCCAGAATATTTCCGAGACCTCACCTGGGTTGAGGAGAAAATTTGTGCGATATACAGTACAACTGCCCATGTAGCACGATTGTTTCAGTCGTCGGATCCAGCGCAACCACGGGTATTTCATGGCAATGTATGTGCGCATGAGATGAACATCGTATCTACAGCATCTGTGTTGCCTCGAACTCCTGCCGATGTCAATGGGCTTCTCAGTATTGTTTTCGTTGGACCCGGAAAATTCAAGCCTGATCATTTAGGTCCCATGTTCCGAGTGCGTAAGAATAAAATCTGGGCATTCCTTGTGTGGTTAAAGCATCACAATCGTTTGTATACTGACATACATATGGAACGAGAAATTCTTGAGCTTTATCCTACTGACGATGTCATTCCTGGCTTGTCTGAGCGTGTGATCGAGAACCATGAGCTTAATGTCAAAAGAGTGTTTGAAGAGGAGACAGCTGGTTTCCAAGAGCATCCTGCGGAACTTTTGTCAGACGGTCCTCCTGAGAGTGATGACGGGTCTGGTATAACTATGCTTGAGAAAATGGGCGTATCGGATCCGGAATGTGACAATATTAGTGGACGAACATTCGTGGCTGCTGCTATCAAAAACTTGTTTTCAGAGAATACTTTGCTGCCTGACCTTGTTGTGCATCGAGGACTTAATCCAGTTAATGAATACAAGAATCCTGATCTCATACCAGGTACATATCCTACTCTTTTTCCGTTTGGAATTGGAGGTTTTGAAGATAACTCTCGGCCCGTGAGCATTTCGTTCCAGCAGCAAGCTCAGTATTATTTGATGAGCATGGCGTCCGAATTCATGTCAGTGATTATAAGAAGAAGCTGAAAGATGGAGCAATTGTAGAGTTGGAGGTCATTCTGAAGCTGTAAGTCCTGATTCGTGTTTCGGTGTTCATCATTCTAACATTTCACAGCTGGACCATCAAGCCTCGTGCCAACAACGTTTCTAACCCTCGCGATGCCAACGGCTCCCGTGTTTATCAGGTAATGCTACAGCATATGCAGCTGCTGCCATGTGAGAAGTACATGCAGGCTGCCTTCGTCAACTCGATTAAAGATGGTAAGGGAAAAAGGAAGGCCACGGATGAGGGATCAGAGGCAATGGGTCAGTCGCCATCCAAGAAGGGGTCCTTCTCCACTGCACTTGAAGACGAGCTTGAGGATATGGAAGAATAGACTCCAGGTCTTGGTGTTCTGCGCACACTTGTATAAGCAATCTGCGAACTGTACATTTTTTTGATATTCTTGCTCGAAACTTGTACTCAAATACTGTTTTGCCGTCAATCAATCTGTGAATTGTACCATCTTGGTTAATGTCCATTCAGAGTCGGGGACTGGCGCACAGGCGCCGTTACGATTCCTTTATTTAGAGCTTCCAGGACGCATTCCGATTGCGATGGTGCAGTTGCCACTGCCAGTGCTTCTACCCGGCCCACGTGACACGAATTAATATTTGGCTGAAAGCTTTCTATCAGAGACCGCAGCATGAATATCTCGTGGCCATTAGTCCTCCAACATCATGTCACTCGTCCGAGTACACACATAAGCGTACTGCAAATATCACCTCATCTCGTCGATTTCTAATCTCCCTGTGCACCAGATGCAACAGAATTTCTCTCTTCTTGCGTCTCAAATGCGCTCCCACAGTTCCGTCTGTCGAGGTTGTCGGTGGGGCATGCAGATGATCACCCCCTACAGACCGATGACCGTCCCAAAACTCTTACCACTGCAAAGTTCAACCCATATATGGAGCTCATGGATCCATGCGACTCGCTGTCAGCAGTGCTCAAGTCGCTGTTCAGAGAGACAGCGTGGACTCGGAGGTACCGACTCACACTACAAGAACAAATTTTAGCATGACGTTTCGTTAGTAGCCTTACCACAGGCAGATCTTCCTGGCATTCAAGTGAGTCTTGTCTTTTACTCTTGGCGCTTATTATGTAGTGCCACCAGAACCTGACAGTTCATCTTCACCCGTTTCACCTCTCCTGTCGCCCAAACTTTATTCACGGTCCCCATATCCCTACCTCCAGTTTTATCTCACATCTCAGCCCATCCTTCATCACGCCAATGGTTCCCAGTGAGGTTGGTCACTCCATCTTTCGTTGTGTGACCTTGAGAAAGAGTCTCAGTGGATACCCCAGAAGAAGCAATTGCAATTGAAAACTCGATTCCTGAATTAAGTGACGAGACTTGAACCGCAATTTGTAACCGAGCACCCATGGGCGGAAGCCCCATCTATAGACAATGAAGGAAACGTATACTGTACGAATATCATCTTGAAAGTACAAATGCAAACCTCTCGAAGATCCATAAAATTTGAATCAAACACGATGTGACATTTTTCTCAAGCTGTTGATCATGATGGTGTCGAAAGATTGATAGCATCTCAACTTGAAATTCTTCAACGTTTGAGTATGTGCTGAGTCGCGGTTTAAAATTGTGCTTCCGCAATACAGGGGCTTATCCGCTTTTGGATGGTCGTATTTTCTTTTCGACGCTTTCTCGCAACTCTCTTCCTTCTCAGCCATATGGCGTCCTTGTTGGCCCTGCGCCAGCTTCTTGGTCCCGGGAGCTCAGAGATCACTTCCTCACAGTTCCACACCTCGTCTATCGTGTTAGCTCAATTGCGTAGAAAATCCAAAAAACCAAGTGACAAGTCATGTAAGTCTGCTATATATCTCTAACTCCGACTCTCCTGCATAATATGGTTACGAATTTTCTTTCTTTTACTAGCTTCTCCACCACGCACCCGTCTCGCGAAATCGCTCCAGCCAACAGGAAAGGCAAAGAGGCTGGGAAAACTCGAGATAGCACATTCACGTCCCGAATTCAAGCGTGATGCTGTCCCGCATGAGGGCCTTGCGCCGCAACAGCGAGAGAGCCTACCTAGGCGGAAGACGACTTCGGAATCAAGATCTATCCCAAAGCGCCGGGCACCAACCGATGATGCGGATGCTGAGGCTCAGGTCAAAAATTGGGCGATTAAAGCTCACTCTGAACGTGTAGACAGGCGCAAGGCTGTAGCACGTCAACCGCCCGTGGCTCAAGCCAATCCCTTAGAGGAGGAATTTGATTTGTCTGCACCAGCTGCTTCCTCAAGCAAAGACCTTCCCAGTCAATTCTCTTCTCCGCCCTTGATGCCCGGGTTATTGCAAAGTTTACAAGAGACGCTAGGAAAGGAAGCAAGGCCAACTGCTATTCAAGCGTCGTCGATGAAGCATTTGTTCAACGAACGTGTGGAAGGCGAGAAGTACAAGGAGTTTCTTCTTGCCAGCGAAACTGGGTCGGGCAAGTCGATAGCATACCTCCTCCCGGTATTGCAGGATCTCAAACTTACGGAGCACGATCAGTCCAATGCCGCTGCCCAACACGCATCCCACAAGCCTTTGAACCCACGTGCTCTCGTACTTGCGCCTACGCATGAACTCTCTCGCCAACTCGCAAGCTTCGCGAAGAGTTTGTCTCATGTCATCAAGTTGCGTGTCATGTGCGCTAGCAAGGCGAATACACCTAGTACTGCCAAGTCTAGCGGAACTGCTTCGAAAATGAAAGGAAAATTTGAGGGCGCTGGTGTTGCAAGTGACGCCGAGTTCGTCATCTCAAAATCTTCTCGCGGGTCAAGACCGGTAGACCTACTGGTGGGTACGCCAATGAAGCTTCTCGAGATGGAGCGCGGGAGAGGTTGGAATTGGGAGGAGCGGGCACGAGAGCGAGCGATGAGGATCGGGAAGGTAAAATCCGAAGAGCACGAAGATATAAAGGGAGAAAACGGGGGCAACAAAGAACCACCGCGAGAGTTCTGGGTTGATGAACCTGAGATGGGCTTGGAGAACGTGCAGTGGGTGGTTGTAGACGAGGCAGACGTTCTGTTCGGTGCGTGTTTGACTCAAGATATGTAAACGTTTACTGACACTCAGTGCAGATCCGGACTTCCAAGAATCTACTCGCATGCTTCTTGCTGATATTGCTGCAGCGCGTGGTTCGCCTGTCCCAGTGATCCCATCCTCGGCCCTATCCTCGACTCCGGATTCAGAAGCGACAGCCACATCCATCCAATCAATATCCTATCCGTTCAACTTCCTTCTTACCAGCGCAACAATCCCTACATCTCTAGCTACCTATCTCTCGAACTACCACCCATCCCTCACCCGCCTTGCATCCCCGCGGCTGCATCACCTCCCTCCGACCCTTCGCACAGAACACACCTCATGGACAGGTGGGAATAAGAACGCAGACATTGAGCGCCGCATCCGTCGCGTATGGGCAGAAGATGCTCTCGTGCATTCCAAGACTGCAACCGGTCCCGGCCCCATCAAACTCTCCAAACTCCTCGTCTTCTGCAACAAACGCAGCAAAGTGGAGCAACTCGCTGCATTCCTCGACGACCGCGGTATCAAATGCGTCGCGCTCACCGGTGGTGCAGAAGCGCGCAAACGCGGGTCGAATCACCATCTCGATGGGTTTTTGAAGACGGGTGGGCCTGTGCCGACGGGTCCTGGTGTGTGTGATCCGGCTCAGACGCCTCATGTGCTTGTTACGACGTCGCTTCTTTCCCGCGGGTTGGATTTTTCGCCGATGATCAAGCATGTGTTCATTGTTGATGAGCCGAGGAATATGATTGATTTTTTGCATCGTGCTGGTCGTGCTGGGCGTGCCGGTGAGGCGGGGAAAGTGGTAGTATTTGGGAGGACGAAAGGGAGGGGCAGCGGGCGAACGGATGAGGTTAAACAGAGGGTTAGGGCTGTTACTGGATAGTTGGTGGTGGATCGCTTAGGATTGGTACGGTTACTTCAACTGATGTTATGTGTATTATCCGTTGGCTTCTGATAATCCCTACTCACGGTTTTTGCACACTGAGCCTTCTTTGCCTGTGACAACGTCGCACATAGATAGCCAATGCCTTGCGTTGCTAAATTGGCCTTTGGTCACAGTCAACCTCTGACTAACGTGGGTGTCGGGGAGTCCTGCTCACAGTCAACTTGCTACAGAAGTACGCCCACGTAACAAAGAATGCGCGAAGAAACGTTGCTCACTCGGAGGGCCGCTACCGAGACCTGAGGGAGAGTAGATGCTGCGTGTCTGGTTGAGGTAAGTCTCTCAAATATGACTCATAAAGTCCTTGTGCAATCCTTGTGAGGTGATATTTCACGGTCGCTTTACAAATTTTACTCAGGGCTCCCAATGCTAGTTTCCTCGCGAAATGATCATTGCTCCTTGGCAGCGCCAATTGTATGTCTCGAAGCAGGCCAGATCGATTGCCGTTCCGGAGAAGATGTTCCTCTTTCAGGACACCATGACTTGTGGAATGAGGACGTCGAAGCAGTCGAAGCAGTCGAAGCAGTCGAGATTGATTTCCATCGAATGTTCTGCATTGCAAAAGCAGACACGATGTCCCTCCTTTCATATGTTCTGAGGCTGAATTCTAGGGAAGTGTCATCAATGAGGACGTTGACAACGTAGAAAACACTCGAAGCAGTCTAGATCGATTGCCATCCGATATTCTGCATTGCAAAGCGGACATGATGCACCGATGTTCCTCTCTCAGGGTAAGCTGTATATGTGTTCTGAGACCGAAGAGCAACGATCGGGGTCTTCTGGGGGGTTGACGGAGTCTTCTGAGACGTCAATAATATCAGAAGACTCTCGAAAATTCTATCACGAAATACAAGGGCAAACGGGGGCAATGGGTAATGGTCATAGTGTCAGCCTGGAGAGAACCGAGGATGGTTTTTCTCTGTTCATTTCCTTCTGAACATGATCTGCTCTTGTGGTGCACGGTGGACTCGACAATGAGTATAAGGTCGCGCTCCGGGAAGCTGTCTTGATGAGTCCCCGCTGGCAGTTGTATGATTGCACAAGGCCTTGAACAACCGACTCGGATGGCTACTGATCATGATCAATGTCGGAGTACATATGCTGCATGCATGTAAACTTACATGTAAATCCTATCGTATCCCGAAGAAGCGGAGAAGCTAAGATTAACGTTCATCGTCTCCGAGCTACATAGCCACTCCGATCATCGATGTATGTTCCGAGTCGCGATCCCCCGCGGTCGGAGCCTTCAATTTTAGATTCATACCGCAGGGTGAGCACAATTTCTCTACTTTCTCACTGCTTTGCGACTTGTTTGATAGCGTTTTATGTTTGGCTTTAAAATTTAGGCTTGTCGGATGGCAGCTTCTCGGTCATTCTCTCGCCCTGGAGCAACCCTGGAGTCTGTTAGGTGAGCACTGTGGCAGTGAGCTATGCACCGTGACGACGCTCTGTATCGGTTACTAGTAGGACTCGGCTGTAATCCAAACGGGCACGTTTATTACTTCACTATCCCTTAAAAGCATACGGGGAAATATAACTCTTTCGAGAACCTTGGTCTTCAGATCGTGGCCCTTACTGACTGCGGTTACCATGTCGTGCGCTAATGGGCGATCCAAGCCTAAGTCCAAGACCCTCGACTCGGACGTATTTGAACCGGAAATTTTCGAGTCGAATACCGTCGTGCATGCGCCAAGATGGACCGAAATTTCTGCCAGGACAGACGCGGTGAGGATACTATGCACTCGAAGAACAAGGTCGCCGTTCAAATCACATAAGTATGTGACATACTTTTGCGGTCAGCACAGGCATTTCATTTCCCAATCACTTCTGCAACGTGTTAACGAGTGGCGACCAGATTATGGCACAATTCAATGGCAAATCATAGTACCATGACACGAGTCAGGGTCACTGGCTGCTCGACCAGTGCCTGGAGCAAGGTAATGTTAATCTTTCAACCTGCACACGCAACTGTGCAATACTCCCGATCAGCTTGTATGGGAAGGACGCCGCAGGCACTTTTGTCAAAGCCATCGTAACAGCCTTACACTCTTCGATTTTCTCGGTGCGTGGTGACCAAGTTCATTGTCATATCCAAGATCCGAGCGTGCAAAGATGTAAGCCCACAGCGTGCGTTCCGACACTCTGGCGACTTTACGTTGTTGGAAGTCGAATGCTAATGCCAAGCATCTCGAGCCTAGATGAGGCTGATATCCGGGGCCGCCGGTATCAACCATAAATGCCGTGTCGACAGGAATGACTCAAAGCGCTTTTATCCTAGCTCACCATGCTCCCTGAATTTCAGACAGAAAAACTTCGATTTCAAGAAGCGAGAAGCCACCCCTTCACTTGAGGTTGCCGAAATACATTCCCACATGTCCGCAGTCGGTATGCGTCCCTTTCCTCACAGTTACGAATATCACTGATTCCTCGCTACGGTCATGTAGCCCGACGAAATTCTTCTATGACATACTCTGCCGCTTGAAGGTCCACACGTACACATATGTACCACATCTTGTAATACCCGCAACTCGTTCCCATCGCCACTTGGTTGATTGGCAGCCATTCTCATTGGCCCCTCTAGCGCTTGTACGGCACCAACTTTTGTTATGTTCGGATATGTAGGTTTCGCAGAAAGTTTGGACTAGCTACTGCCTTTTCTGACTGAGTTTCGTCAGGAGGAAGTCGCCGGTTGGTAGCCTTCAGTGGTATAAAGACATGACCTGCTTCCAAAAACCGCCATATTCAGGAAGCCTCCACTGCCTTTGTCTCAGATATGGATACATTGCCTCGATCACCGCGGTCTTCCTCGTCATACCTCTTGGAGCAGGACACACACGTTGACGTCAGGTGAGGGGGTTAACATGTCTAACAACGAGTACTAGTCCTCATGCTGTGTCCAGTTTTTACGATGGGCGGTTCACCGGCACCAGTGAATTACAAACTCTACCTCGAGGGTTTGGTTATTCTCCACCAATGTAAGTGTTGCTCGCGAGTGGATGACCTTGGCGCTCATGTGTGTTCCAGGAACATGGCTCACAGCCATGTAGGTCCGCAGGAATATTTCAATGGGCCGCCCCTGGTTGACACCAGGGCTCGGCAAACCTTGTCCCACCATCCTTCGGAAAACTTTCCATTCATCTCGCCGTTAGCACCCCATCATTGGGAGTTTAGCTATTTACCGCTCGCGGGCCGTGAATACCCCACATTTGACAACCACATGGATGAATCCACTCGAAGCGAGTGGGCGACAACGACAGTTGACGCTCATTTACCATGCACGCCGTTCGTCCCGGCCCCCCCATCTCCCTCAATACTCCCAGAATCACACGTACCTATATCTGTTGATGGTCGAGACCTGCATTATGATGATAAGGTGCCGGACGATACGTTCTGCTGCCCGCTGCCATCAAGTGATGGTACATACTGCAATGCACTGATCTCGTGCAACGAAGCCTTCATCACAACGCACTTGCGCAGCGTCCACGCGCTACGTGCGAAGCGTCTTGAAGTCATTAGTTGTCTGTGGCCTGGATGCAAGTGCCAAATGCAAGCAGCGAGCATTCCTCGTCATATCGTCACGCTTCACCTCAAGACGCGTTTCCAATGCTCATACTGCGGCAAAAGCCTCACGCGAAAAGACGGGAAGCTAAAGCACGAAAAAATTTGTCATGGAAGACCGTGACGCACTCCCGGGCCCATTTTGTTCAGGGTATTGATCGACCGGCTTAGTGTAGTGCTTCATCTAAACTACGATTCTCTTGCATACTAATTACAGCTTCTCAATTTTATACCACGCAGTTCGTTGCATATTTGAATTTTCTTCATATACCTCCCCCCGGGCTTTGTTTTGTAGAAATCTTTCGTGTTGACAATTGCATAGTTGCCCGTTCAGGGGACCTAACATAAGTCTGACTAAGCAAACTGATGTGATTTTGTGAGTGAGTCAATTTGCCAGCAAGCTGTTCTTCTTGTCACCAAGAAGCAATGTTTGCACTCCGGTCGCGCTGCGCGTCCCGTGTAGCGAGTTCACGGCTTTTCTCGACTTCGACGCGTTTACGCGCTCCTGAAGATGCACCAAAACCACCACGATCCATCGATGACTCGACCTCTGCGCTGGACTACAAAACAGCACAACGGATACGTCCACCACCTCTTCCTGCTACGGACCTTCCAAGATCTCGAAGCGCAGAAGAGGCTGTGACGAACATCCTCTATAACACCCCTCCTCCGAGTCTACAGCCTTTTAAAAAGTGACTTTTATTCGCAAACCATGCTTTTGCTCCTTTGCTAACAGACCCTATCACAGACATATTTTCAACTGCTTGGTACAAAATGAACCTGGTGTGTTATCCCGCGTGTCTGGTATCCTCGCTGGACGTGGGTTCAACATTGACTCGCTGGTGGTGTGCCGGACTGAAATACGGGATCTAAGTCGCATGTCCATCGTCCTTAGTGGACAGGATGGAGTTGTGGAGCAGGCAAGGAGACAGCTAGAAGACCTCGTAAGTTGTTGTTGTCTTGTACAACACTCTTTTGCCTTTCTCATTGTGGAATAGGTGCCTGTATGGGCTGTTCTCGACTACACCGATACCCGTGTCATTACACGTGAATTACTCCTTGTAAAAGTATCCATCCTTGGTCCCGAATACTTGGAGGATCAACTTGTGGGTGGACCATCGCATGAACCGAGGCGGGGTCCCCACCCACCTCATCGCGAGACCAAACTTGAAAAAGAAACTATGCTCGCTCACAATTTCGAGCGTGGTGCCCACCCTAACTCTCACACAGAGCCACATAATCCTCCCCCCTTGACGCCTTCTGAGGCCCTCCGCCTTAAACACCAGCACCTCCAATCCATCTCCGTCTTATCCAACCAATTCGGAGCAAAGATCGTCGATGTGAGCGAGAACAGCGTCATCGTCGAGCTCACTGCAAAAACGAACCGCGTCATAGCGTTTTTGAGCTTGCTCAAGCCATTCGGAATTTTGGAATCAGCTCGGACTGGTGAGTCCTAGCTTCATGTTCGTGCGAGTCAAGTTAACTGTCTGTAGGTCTTATGGCAATGCCGCGGACACCCATCACGCATTCCTCGGATGATTCTGATGATGCAGCGGACGACATTGGTGTCGTGGATGCTAGTTTGCTTCCTCCTGGTTAAGTGGTCGTTCATTAGGTGGGGCCGTCGTGTGATATGTATTAATTAAAATATATCATACCAGCATTTCTATATGACGAGGAATTTAGAGGATTCATATCAGCTGTTATGAACATAGTGGAATGATATAAGCAACTAACTGACGCCCAAGGTCAATTTTAGAAGCTATGTTGGCACGATAGACCCATTATAAGCGCACGAGAGAGTTGGTCGTGCGCGCCCAGCACGTGATCGACGCGTTGATGTGTTCACATCAAGTTAGGACGAGTAGCATCTCGGAAAGGCCTAGCCTTTAAACAGCTATAATATTTCCATGGAACTGACATCCATGTTGTCAACGGAAGCTATGTCTTTGGCTCGTGCAATGATGTTACAGTCCGACGCGATTCTCTTGTATTCTCCGATACGCTGCTGCGCTAGCAAAAATGCACTGAAAGGTTGACCAAGGTGAACCATCATTTGCAAAGCTCGTGAGTGATGCTCCTCTTCCATAGGCGGACCGTCAGTGAACTCGTCAGAGCCATCTGACTGGGATCCGGTATCGGACAAAGCCCCTGCGCTCCTCGCATCGTCTACGAAGTCAAGCTGCTCGAGGAGACGACGATCCCATGGGCGGACAAGAAAGAACGTTTGTCGAGTGGGCCTTGCCCGTGAGAACTGAATTAGTCTCTCGTCAGTGGTGATCAGTAAGTCTTGAAGTCCATCTGCTTTGACTCCATATATGAAATGAGTTTCCCGGGCCGTAGAAAGCCTCTGTTTGACTTCCGTGACACGGAATGAGATGCAAGGCAGATGCAGTCTGCGATTTGCGAAGCGAGGAGCGCTCATGCGCTTCAACAGGGCATAGAGCTTTAAAGCCAAATCCACAGCCACGGTACTTCTTCGCAGCGAAGAGACCTCTGTCTGGATTTCATCTTCAGACAAAGATGGTAAGGCGCATGGCGGGGCGGCATATGAGGTAATGTCAGCGGGAAGACAACTATTGAACTCAGATGATTGTCCGACCCAA
The DNA here is from genome assembly GCA_011800875.2 of Suillus brevipes Sb2. NCBI lineage: Eukaryota > Fungi > Basidiomycota > Agaricomycetes > Boletales > Suillaceae > Suillus > Suillus brevipes. The sequence goes on along the minus strand of JRHT02000197.1, from coordinate 33,160 downwards.
TCAAGGGCAGTAATGTCGCCCGACCGAGCCACGATCTCCTGCAGGAGACGCCCGAGCGCGTTTGCCTTCTTCTCGCCATAATCCACAGGTAGACGGACGTCGAATACGCCAAACAACGAGTATGCAATGTCTTCCTGAACTGTTGTAACACGATTTGACGCCCATTGGAGTCTCTCTCGTGTGCCGCTCATCCCTGGGGAGAAGTCGACGAGTGCCTTTCGATCAATGCCAGTCGCAACCACCAACTCCTCCATTATTGCAGTCGACTCTTTGTGGTTAGGAGAGCGGTCATTGAGATATGGAGTCCAATCCTTTTGGTAAAAGATGAGGACTCTGGAAGCAAGGAATTCCTGAAAGGTCCATCCTCGTGTGTTCCACTCACTCTTCGTAAGAGCGCCAGGCTTGGATGAAGGCAGAACATCCGAAAGGTAGACAATCGTAAGCGCTGAGTGTTGGTACCAGACAAACATGGAATTGAGCGATTGTTGCAGCTCGACATTACTGTTCTTGTCGATGCAGCATGTATCGCTCCATGCCCAGCGAAACCCCGCATCACGAGCGATTTCGCAGAACTTTCGCAACTTTACGATGCTGCCATGCAAATTCAGCTTGTACACAATCTTGCCCTGGATGTCCTGCAGCAGCGGCTCCTTCCCTTCCCATCTATGGGACAACATGACGCAACGGAAGTAAGTTGCCACCGCTTCTGTGATGTGTTCCATTCGGAGGTCTGGGCGCTTCATGGACCATGATAGCCAAAGCTCGTTGTACTCCGCGCTCAATTTGAAGGCGCTGATCTGCGCTTCACGGTCACATACGAGGCCAGTAGCAGTGTTGAGTAGACGAAGCGGGGCGGTATCGAGCTGTTGGTCGATGGCCCTCCGGAAAACGCCTTCTGATTCAGAGGGGCTAGCATACTGCTTGCGAAGATCTGAGGGAGGGATTGAGCATCCGGACAATTGTGCCACCGAGGGCTTACTTCGTATTTCCACGTCGTGAGCACTTTCCAATTTGGCGAACATCATTCGGAAGACCGCAATAGCTTCATCATAGCGTTGTGCGCCTTGAAGTGCTGCGAGCTTCAACTTGTACCCAACATGAGACGAAGGATTGAGTTGGATGACCTTTGCATATCGGAAATCAGCATTTAATTACAAAACATCCCGAGTAGATGTCATCGCACCTTCTGCGCATCGAGAAGTGCTTCAGTCCATAGCTTTTTTCCCAACTTTGCCTCACTACGATTTGCAAAAACAGTGTGGGATGCAGAATTTAAGTTGATCACCGCCGAGTATAGTTTGATAGCGCTGTCGTGATTGCCTGCAGCGAGGGCAGCATGTCCGTTGTCAATGCAGAGTGCGCTGCATTCTTCCTTGAAATCTGAGTGAGATGAGGGTGAGGATTGTAACCTGCATGATATTATGAACTTCAGACTTGCCGTTGGACCAGTCAAGGCAGCTGGCCTTTATATTGCTATCAATCTTATCCATCATGTCTCGGTATGAATTCAGGGCCTCGGCAAACCTGCCTGCTTGACGGAGCGCAACACATCGTTTCTGGTGTGCATTTTGCCACAAGGAATTCAGGTCCCATCCGAAGAGCTGCGCAAAGCATAGAGTTCGGTAATACAAACACGGTCAGATGAATCATATCAACGTACCACTACAAAGTCCTCGCACACACGATGAATGGCCGATGTAGATGAGAGACCGCTGGACTTAACAGCAGCACTGAAGTGGTCAGCAGCATGGTTGTGACGGGCGTCATTCACAGCATTGATGCCAAGTTGAACACATAGATATGCCTGATGTACGAAGTTCAGCAACACCAACACCAATACAAAAAACGAGAGGTCGATCAAGGACCTGATACTCACTTCCACGACGCAACACGCAAGAAAATCATGTTTCGGACACGCTCCAGCAAGCTCTTGCACAAATATGATTGCTTCCTCGTGTTGGTCGGCATTGAAAATAGCGATGGCCTGAAAACCACGAGTTGAAATACGGATAATGTGAGAGAGAATCTTATGTTGCCTTGATCAAGAGAAGCATAATCTTTGAATCTTCGTTCGCAAACGTGGACGCGAGGTCAAATGCTGTTCTCGCGTCCTGGATGCGGCCTTTTCCGCAAAGGGCGATGCCCTTGGAAATATAGCCTCTCAATGAGGGCTGGATGCTGATGGACTATATAACGGAGGAAGGTTGGCCTTTCATAAGGAAACCATGATATATCAGTCCATCTCACCTTGATTGCATCCTGAAGCGCATGGTCCCAGTCGCGTTTTCGTGCCATAATGAATGAGCGATTGGCATACGAGGTGTAGTTATTGGAATCAGTATTAACATCACGTGTAAACAGTTGTTCGGCGGTAGACAGATCCCCCGTGATGCATGCATTGTGGGCTGTCATATGAGGCAAGCCGTCGATAGACGGACTGGTAAAACTGAGTTTGAATTTGGATCAAGAGCGGATTCCTGGGGTAACGTGACGAATAAGTTCTGTTTAGGAATATCAGAGCCACGTGAGCTTTCGCTAACTCATTGCTAAGTCTCGTTCAACTTCATCTGCGATCGACGTCGACGATCGAGTACTGTCGGTTGCCAGCTATCGGGCAGCTTCATCCATCCACCCCTTCATGTGTATATAAATTACTTTCTGCTACTGCTATCACTTGCTTTTGTGCTATAACTCCAGTTACACTTTGCAATCAAGATGCGAGGTTCTTCGAGGATTCTGGATGCCGACTTCAATCGTTCCGTGGACTCTGGTTTCGTTGATATCACAACGAGTGATCCACCGGATGTCTCTTCTATTGCTGCAGCCTCTTCCCCACGACTCTCATCGCACGAACGCATCAAGTCTGCTCTCAAAATTCTCCGTGATGGCCGCATATCAATTATGGACTTCATACTCACAATCCTCGACCCTTCGGAACTCGATTTTGCCTACAATCGTGACTGGATCTATAACCGTTCTAGGCAGGAGAAGGAAAGCATCACTGGGCAGGGCAAAAAGGGGAAACTCGAGAAGATGTTCGACTGTTTATTTGCAGACTCGCGTGGTCGAGCTCGGATACTGGACTGGTTCCGTCCCCATGCAATCGCCTATGTATCCGATAGTGTCAGTAACGAGATGGATATGGTGAAGGAGGCTCTCCGCGGGACACTCGACTCTGTAACCCCGGAGTTTCTATCGACGTGGGACCTTGATTCGACCATGCGAAATGTCGTTGTGCCAAAAGCACCTGTCCTACACCATATCCTTCGCTGCGCAGCTCAGTCTGATAATGCGAGGCAGAAGAATAAGATTAAAGATTGCAGTACTGTATGATTAATTATGTCCTTGTTGTCGTTACGTCTTTTGAATTGATGAAACTTGACTTTTTAAAGGCTTGCAATGTCATCATCACGCAGCTTGCCTCTCAGCGCTCACATCACAGCACCTTTCTTACAGCTCCCTTCACACTATTTCTGTGGACAAATGGGGCTTCGAGGCAAACAATCGAAGCCTTGTACAAATGCGGCCTCTGCATCTCATTCACCTCCCTCCTCACGCTACTCGAAAAGCTCGCTGCACGCTGCATTGAACATGCAAGACTGCTCGTTCGTCAGCCTCATGTTATGTGCTACGATAATATCAACATAAGCACATCTATCTTCGTCGAACAACGACCCGATGCTCCAGCGAAGGTTCAGTCGGGAACCTTTGCCATTCTCTACGAAGTTCGTAATGGTAATCCGGAACACATGTGCCTCTCGCCAATGTTGAAACGTGCACTTCATGCTACGGAGATTTTATTTGCAACTGATGTTCGTCCTACCCGCGATCAGATGAGTTCATTCCGAAGTCAACTCCGTATTCACATTATCGAAATTCTGCTTGCAAACTGCTCGAACTTTGCAAATTATGATCGGTCAATGCTATGTCACGGTGAACGTCGCAAAATGCCTCGAGGCTTTCGGACCAAACAATTCCCCTTGCGGACCTCAACTATTGATGAAAGTTCCATCACTGGAAACATTGCAGTCATCCATGACGTCTACATAAATCAACTACAGATGCAACATCACGAACTATCAGATCGAGCCGTTCCTAGTTTCAATGACCAGTCTACTAATGCCCGCATTCGAGGAGCTAAAACTCTTCGCACCAAAGACACAAATCCTTTCACTCGTCTGCAGTTCATCCAGCTTGGTTTCGGTCTCTTTCACCTTTGTCTCAACCTCGTATGGGCTCTTTTGCACGTTCATCGAGGATCCGTTCATCAACTCGGCAGCCTCTCATATTTTTTTGCCCTACTCGATCGAACAAGGCTTGGATGCGAACACCCAGACTACCATACTCTGCTTTCAACACTTATGCAAATTCTACAAGGACTTATTCTAAATGCCTGGCGCGAGGAGTGTGGACATCCTACATTGGCTGCATTTGCTTCCTCAAATCCTACAGCCCAACAACTTCTCGATATCGCAGACCAAATTCTTATCAAGCATGCTACACCTGCTCACGAGGCTTCTAGGAAGAAACGGCACAATGACATCCTACTCGAGATGAATATGGAACCTGAAGATACAGCTCATCGCAATCTACAACTTCTGATCCGAGATCTTCTCTATGTTCTGGAGCTCACCAGCGCCATCTCACTCGGTGACTGGGGCCGTATTGAAGACATCCTGGGAAACTTGGCCATGATTTTTCGCGGTGCTGGCTCGAACAACTACTGTGCCGAAATCCTTCACTTCCTTTTCAACCTTAAGAAGATTTGGACGCCGGAATTTGCGTACGAGAATCACTTTTCATCACTCGATTTTGCTTTATATTTACAACAGTGACATTATGCGAGACAATGCGCTCGTCAATTTCACTGGACTCGAAGGGCACTGTATGCCTGTTGATCTTAACATCGAACACCATATCAAATTCTTAAAGGTATGTTTGTCTATTTTACAACATGCGGTTGATTAATGTTGCATCGTACATAGCTTTTTTTTTCAGCTAAAGGTATCTATTCAACATGGGATCGCCTCGGTGACATATCTGCAACCGTCGCGCTCCTGCAAAATGTCAAGAAACAGGTCGGCCATGCACTTGGCATCCCGTATCACGGTCTGAATCACACCACTCCCGACACATCATCTTCTGTATGGAAAGTCGCAAACAAGGTTAATGAACTTAAGCTTCACGTGTTCAGTCAAGACCGAGAAGAAAACGACTCGATCACGCCGATTGTGGATATCCTTGCAGAGGGCGAGCGGAAGTTGAAGTCTTCGACGTTGACGACATTTAATAGGAAGGTGCGAGAGATGCTGGCAGGCAATGGGTATGAGCAGGATGAAGATGAGCTTCCGAGAGCTACGTTTGATTTCGTATCTACAGACAATGCTAGCTAGACGTGGTGACACATGACATTTCCTCTCAATGCAATACTCCTCTTCGTCGTACTGAGTCGTTCGTCAAACCCATCATCCGCACCACCAGTCGGTACAGGGACCTGCGGATCCACGCAGTGGTATTCACGAAGACGCATGAAAAGAGGGTAAGCGTTGAGAGAGAGCCTCTGATCGGTATTGCGAGAAGTTAAGAAGGGTTTCTATGCCTTTGTCATAGTCATCATCCACTACACGTGAAGGTGGACGGGGTGTCGCACTTGTAGGCGAGACGTTATGGGTCCGTTAACTGGAGATGTCGGTGGAGAACGAAGTGAGAGAGTCGATAGCGCGGATATTATCTTGCAGGTTCAAAAGTACCGAAGGGTTGTTCCGGAGGAAAGTGATTGCCTCCGACCCAGATGTTGCCAGGAGAGCAGGCATGGAAGCTGAGAACACGAAGGACGTGCCGTTGATCCGCTACTTGATGCATAAGTACAGACTAATGAATACGGGCGATCTGTACATACTTGGTGATCCACTACGATGGCAGAGCCAGCACAAAAGCCACCTGCTGAACAAAGGCCATTAGCGACGGACCCCACGAGCATGTCAAATTGTAACGCCTGAGAATATTCATGTGAGCTATATCCTCACTGGAAGGAGGAACTAACCCACCGGAACATTGTACAGTTCTGGGATATTAAAATGCCCTTTTGGATGGCGAAGTTCACGGAGCGGTCGGCGACGATAATGTCCCCACGCTTGCAAAAGGCAGGAATGACGGACGAAATAGTTGAAAAGCCTTGAGAGTAGAGGATAGAAGCCTCCGTGCCCAAAAACTCGGCGATGTCACGTTCAAGACCGTGTTGAGGATGCCAACGGAGATCAGCCAGAAGATGGAGTTGTGTACAGCGTTCGTGCATCTGAGTGGAACGCTTGATAATCGAGACGTAGTCGTAGATCTAAAAGTGTGAGGTTAGAGGAAAATGGACGCGTGAAAGCAATGAATCACGTGACTGCGATGCTCGATCGTTGATTGCTTAAGATTTTCATTGTTCTTTCCTCATGTTGTATTCACGCGCTCATTCATAATTCTCAGATTCGGCGCGACGGCTTACCTTGTCCAACGGCTGGTGAGTGCCCTTAGTTTTGCTTTGTTTCAATTCCCTCCTCCATTCCCTCCTCCTGGCCAGGAACGCCTTCAGTAGGCGACCTGAACCAGAGGCCACCAAGCTGCGAGGGCACGCCTTTAGTAGGCGACCTGAGCAACAAAGCTCGGTGGCTCTCATTCATCTGCCCTTCCGCCTGCTCGGTCCGCGCGTGAACCTCATCCCGTCGTTGCGAAAACAGATACCCTCACGCAAAATGATCTATTCCGCCCCATCTGCATCGCTCAAACATTTAAGCAGACAGCAACAGCCACCGCACCAGCGTCTGCAACTGCCACGAGTCTAAACCCGCTTCTCACCCTTGGAGGCACTGCACCGGGTGCAGGGAAAGCAACCCCACCTCATAGGGTTGGGACTGGTCACGAGTCTACATACCCCGCTGTGGAGGAGGGGATTGAATGATGAGTTGAATTGTAATGCCTGTGGGCTTTATTGTAAATTGGTGAGTGTTTAGATAGGGTACATGGGTTTTACTGAGCGACTTTGTAGCATAAACGTCCGCGTCCGAAATCGATGCGTGCAAGCCATGGAGAGGGGAGACGCGGTGGTGCGTCGTCTCTGGCAACTGCGTTGGCGACACTGGTTTCGGCTGCACCACAGCCCTCTGCTTCTTCGTCTGCGACGCCTGTTGTGGAGATGTGCTGGTGCTGGTGCTAGTGCGAGTTCGGGCGCTGGTTCGAGTGTGGCTGCGCCTCCGGCTGCTAGTGCTAGTGCTACTGCGAACGCGAGCATGGGATTAGGCGCAGGCAGGGGCGAAATCATCGAAATCATAGGCAAGTGCCATTTTATGAGTGCTTTCGGAGGTATATTCACTCTCTCTCACAGGCAGCGCGCAATGCTACAACTACCACACAACCGCAACTCCTCTCTGGAGAAAAGACGAAGAAGGCAAAACCGTCTGCAACGCATAAGCTCTTTATCAGTCGGTCGCGATATTCACTCATCCGATATGTCTCGTACTTTTGTTGCAATGAATGATGTTATTGAAGTTATCCAGTTACACTGGTGCGAGTTTTTTTGGCTAGGTGGGAGTGCGAAACTGTCACCAGATTTTCCTTGTCAAACTGCGCAATCACTTTGAGTATCTGCTGCCCGCAATCTTTTCCCCATTCCTCTGTCTCGTCCAGAAGCTGGACAATGTTGTCAACCGTCCTCAAATTGTCCGGATTTGTCTTGCTAAGGATCTCGAGACTGTTGTCGTCACAGAGCCATGTAATCGGCCAAACAGATTGCAGAGGATCGTTGAGGTGCGCATCTGTTCTCCATTTCTTCAACTTCACCAATAATAGCTTACGGAGCTCCTTCTCTCGTAGTTTGGTTCGTTTTCTTTTTGCGACAACGGTTGGTGGTATATTGTGGGTATCTTCTGTGTACATCTGGCCTAGGAAATATGTCGAAAGGTTGAAATCATTGTCGGGATGCCGGTCGCAACACTTCGTTGCAATGCAGTGCAATGCTATACACGTCAAGAAATTGTTAGTAGAATGGAGTCAATCACTCGGCGACATCACCTGTACATGTTTGATCATCAAGATACTTCGCAAAAAACTCCCTAAGGCAGGTTGTTGACTGTGCATAACGAAGCGCAGCACAACCAGTTCGGTCCTTCTTTGACGAGTTCTTCTTGAGAATTGCTGCATAAGGCTTGTCGGGATCATGGTGATCATCATGCTCATCTGTCAATTCAACCTCTAGAGCCCACATCTCGACCATAATGAGGTAAAGGCCACACAAGTGTCCGTCTCGCACAGCACGGCCACCTCGTTGCGCAGCTTCGGACATGTTCTTCGGGATCCCATACTGTATTACAATCATTACACCATGGATATCGAGACCCTGAGTTCATGAATAAAACAAATGAATGAGATAAACTTGAGAATATCTCACCGTCGATGCGCCAGCTGTAGCGTGGATGATGCGGCATGTTCCTGTGGTTGACGCGAAGTCGTCATATGTCTGTTGTAGATATTCTGCAGACATATCACTGTGATAGTGTTTTACAATTCCTTGGTTTTGCAGTGCTTTCGGTAGGCGTGAGTCGTTGTAAGCAGCAGCTGCAGCAGCTTCTTGCTTGTTGTCATGGAATATCAGTGTCTTTGGTATCATCATGGGCGGGGAATAGTTTTCCGGAATGAGAACATCAAAGTTGTGGAAATTACGAAGGCTGCCAATAACAGGAGTTGTTGCATAAGTAATGTTCGGCCGATTCGTTGACAGTGCTAGCGATACGTGATCTGGTGAGAACATCAGCTCATGTCGTACGGTTGAGAGAATATGAGGGGGGAGTGTTGCCGAGAGTGCTTGAAATATTGTTCCCTTGCAAAGTAGCACGCGTAGTTCTCCGAGTTTGCCGTATGCAGGTCTAAATGCGTCTTCACCATGATGAGGCAGCCCTGCAGTATAAATATTATGGGCTTCATCAATATGCACACGCTTGATTCGTTGGATGAAGTTGCGATCTTGTCGAACGAGCCGTGCAAGACGTGGAAGATGCCCGTTGAACATAGTGAGCTGCTCAGGCGAAACAATGAGATGCGAGAATTTTCCAATGCGAATGTCCTAGTTTTTGCTGCTTGTAAGTCTCAAAACACCACGCGAACATGCACGGACAAGTAGTGACAATTACCTCCCAAAGAGATGGATCATTCGGGGTGTCCTCGTTGATGGATAGTGTAGTGATACCATACTTCATAGACTCGTGAACCTGCCACTGTATAGTTCTGTGCAAAGATTCAATGATTTAGTGGCCTTACCTGGGTTGTCTGGAGGCGTTTAAGAGGTGAAACAGTCAAGCTCATAGTGCCGGGATGTAGTAGAATGGGAATAATGATGCATAATGTCTTCCCACTGCCTGTTCCTGCAGTTATCACACTGTCTCGACCATTCAAAGTCGCAAGAACTGCTTCGAGTTGAAATCGATGTGGGACAATGATGGTTGCCGTCAAAATGAACACAATTAAGCACGCGCGTAATGCGTTCGTTCGGTCGGTATCACTAAGTGTCTGAAGGTATTCCGTTGGGAGCCGTTCTTGAATAAGATCACGCGCAAAACGATCCAACACATGAAGTGATGCAGCACGGACGCCTTCTATGAGTGAGTGCTGGTCCATGAATTTTGAAAGTATATGTCACGTCGCGTCGCGTCAATATAGAAAATTATATCGTTTATTTTGTATTCTATTTTACACGTCAAAAAAACTCGTTTTCTCATTGGCCAGACGTCACGTTACCCCAGGAATCCGCTCTTGATCCAAATTCAAACTCAGTTTTACCAGTCCGTCTATCGACGGCTTGCCTCATAGTTTAGGAACTGGTCACGAGTCTAAGATCCCCCGTGATGCATGCATTGTGGGCTGTCATGTTCATGTTGAAAATCTGGCATGAAACACGCTCGAATTGTGTTATCAGAGGCAAGGAATGAAACATACCTTGGAATCAGAGACCTGAGACTTGGAATGGAATTGGGGGGTTATGTCGATAAACGGCGACGAAGGGATGCTAACTTACGTCTTTTGTCACCTTATTGTATGGTGGGTACTTTGGCAAGGCGCCCTCGTGGGAGATGAGACGACGATGAAGCAGGAAATTGACAGGAGAGTAACAAAATAAAAACAGAGACAAAACAACACATAAAAACGTAACTTCATTTGAGTAAGAAGCATCTTCCTCCCACAAAATATTGTTGGGTTCTACTGCCCACTTTGTGACCGTGTTATTATCAGTGTAATAACTTCCACTGATGATGTGTTTGCCGTCCACGGAGAAAGTGAGGGATGCCGATGATTGTTGAAAGATGGCAACGGGTTGTCGATCTGACAGCTGCCAGAGACGGATGTTGTCAGATGCGCCGGAAGCAACGAGTGTGCTATTAGGATCAACGGTGAGGGCATAGATATAGTCAGTGTGGCCCGTCGTCCAGGGATCACCAACCCGCTGCCAGGTCAATGTGTCCCACTCCAGTATGGTGCGATCAATGCATGCTGAAAGAAGGCGCGTCCCATCGGGCGTCCACGCGATGTATGTTGTATAAACCTCCAATTTTGTGATGCGTTCTCTGGTGCTTGAATTATAAATTTCGACCCCATCTGCTGCGACGGCGAGAAGTTCTCCAGACGGGGAATACCGGACATGGCTAACATGATCATTGAAGTGGATCGACTTTCCCAGTAGCAGCTCCCAGGTTTTGGTGCACCACAGCTTCAACGTTTTGTCTGTTGAACCAGTGGCGAGCACTTCTCCATGGGGAGAAAAATCCAGTGATAGAATCCGATTATAGTTGGTGTATCTGACATAATTTTCGATGTTTCCAGTGAGGGATTCACCTGTTTCTCCGTGCCAGACGGTGACCACTCCGTTCAGGTCGCCGCTTGCTATCAATTGCCCATCTCGTGATACTGCCAATGCCGACACCCAACCGCCTTTCTCCATCTTCTTCAACATAACACCTTTCTTCAAGTCCCATATACGAAGCGTGCGGTCGTACGAGGCTGTAACCATTCGTCGTTTGTCAGGGAAAACTGCAATTGCCCTCACGCGATCTTCATGACCTGTAAACTCTCGCAGGGGTGTGGTCCTTATATCTGGCTCCGACATTTTATTGGAAGCTGACGATGTTAAGCAGGACTGGAGGAATCGTAGGTGTCGTTTTCTAAGCTGCAGAGGTTCGTGAATCGTGTGCTTTATGCTGTGTCACTGTGTTTACTTGCCTCGTGCTTCTATAAACGCCCAAGACACGAGACTGTTCGCTTCCATACCTTCACCATTGTTGTAGGAGGAATGCTCGCTATTGTCATACCCTCCTGGCGCCTCTGCGTTATGTACATGCGTCCGATTCTTGTCTCCACAGCTCCCGGAATGTATCACCTCGCATCTGATCCTGGTCGTGCAGTAGTGACCTCCCGGTGCGATTACAAGCTCTAAGTGCGTACCGGATGCAGCCAATTGTTTCCCTTGTATGCGGTGGGGCGTTTCCAACAGCAAGGGCTTTCACCACAGCCGATGCTACGTGAGCCGCGTGCTCAAGTTATCAAACAATTTGTTGTTACATGTATTACGAATACCATGATATACATGGACCCGATCATTGGACCACCGGGAATCAAAGCGGGTTTCACAACTTTCAATCGATCTCTCGGGGTACAACAGGCAACCAAACTTCCCACCGCTCGTACCTACGTCCATGACATACGTCACTATCGTATTTGGCGAGGGAGCTCGATCGTCTTCGAGTATCAGGCTGGTACTGAACAGATCATTTGCTACTCCTCGAGGAGAGTAATTGCATACATAAAGACATAATACAACGAAATTTTTGCCCAAATATATATCTCCTTGAAATCCGCTGCGCAGCACCAGATAACTAAGTAGGCACCACGACGAAACTGAAACTGAATATGAATATGAAACCAAATTCTACTGCTCCACAGGCACCAACCACTGGTAACTTCGTCAAGCATTTCCCATGCTACACACCGCCCCCAGTCGATATATGCACGCGCTCCTGGAAAGCAATTGAGGTCATATGCGTTGCTGCGTCGGGCTCAGTCACACTCTTAGCGCTAAACTCTCGAACGCCAAGGATCAAGCGCGGTCCCATCACAAACATCTGTACGATCGTCAAAACCTGGAGTACACCATAAAAATAATCGACTCCGATGATATCTGGGTTCTATAGAAATGATGAGCTGCGGTTGCATCCATGCAGAGGCCAGACAAATCCGCGTACCACCGAGATCGCTGGAGACAGAATCATGAGGTTGAGGCAAGAAACGGCAACAAAGCTAGCATAGTCGATCGTTCAGCGGAAAAAAAGGGAAGGATGATCATATCTTGCACTCACCTCAAAAAGTAAAATACATGGGATTTTATCAATACCGTGAAACAGTCCTCGATGACCCCTCCTGTTGAGTGTTGTCGCAGCGCACGGAAGTGTTTTACCGCAATCCAGGCTGCGAGAAACAGTACGAGGACCTCCCACGCAGTGCCGAATATCCAGGTAAGGGAATCCAGAAGTATCGTATTTCCCGCGTAGGTAGTCGTACAGATGTAGTTGCCAGAGAGAATGTATTCCTCTGGCATTTATCAATGAGCCCATGCACATCTTTGTTCACCCAAAATTAAGCGTACCCCCTGAAGTATTTTTCATCGACATTCCGGAGACTACGACATTGAAAGTGGTGTCAGCCAGGAAGATGACAACGAGAAATATCAATATCTTTCGGGATCGTTGATACATGGCGTATAACCGCGTGATCATGATGACTTGCAACGTGTTTCAGTGTCAGTATCACTGAGGTCTTGTGACTGTAAAACTCACTCCGCAGCATTGGAAGTACCACAACATACATCCAATTCACTGTGATATATAGAATCCAGCCTGATAAATCCAGTAAGTGATCAGTTGGGCGAATCACACACTCCAGATAGACTCACATCTGTGGCAGTCAATATAGCGAACCAAGAAGCTGGTCAAGAATCACACTCACCCCTACAGTCGATCAGAGAGAATAACAAGAATAGGTACAGAAGGCTCACTGCGTCTGTCAACAAGATTGTCGGAACATTGACTATATGCCACAGGTCAGAGGTAGCAAAGACAGTGAATACGAGAAGACATACCTAGTATGTTCAGGCTGATTGTGGTATATGTTCATTAGCACAATGTCAACACCGAGCCTTTCAAACATACACTGCGAATAATATTCCAAGATAGCGCACCTAGGATATGCTCAAGAGTAAGCAATAATTAACAACCACACCTATGATGCGAGCCACATACACTCAGATACATAACGGTCATCAGGGACCAATTTTGCCTCTGTTGCAAATCAATGTTGTTCTTCTGAGTCCTGACGTGGAGCTCTACTCACCCAGACCAGTTCGACCTATAACCCTTTCTTAGCGAGATGGCTTTTTCAGTTATGGTATCAGCGTACCTCTTGTGCAAATGTAAGTGCTATAAATATTTGTAGGTTATCAGTACTTCTTCGATATTAGCATGCTTACCCCAATCATACGTTATTCCAACAGAGGCAGCAACTGTGAAATCGCAGCGAAGGTTAAATCGGAACATCAGTGTCAACATCCGACTGCCACGAACCCACAAAGTAGCTGGAAATGTGCCACGAAGCGATCCACACCCACCAACTAGGGTCGTCTGAAACTACGGTCATAGTACTGTTAGAGGATGAATGTGAGGGAGCGGCGAACTTGGTGGATATATGTGAAGGTGACATTTGCGCTAGATATACCACCATCCAGCGCTTGGATCACCAAAAAGAGATTGAGCGATGATTAAACACCGCAAAAGGTGTCTGTTTTTCCGGTTCTGAAACCTATTCTCAAGAAGTTTTGCTGCACGTGTACCAGTCCGTCGATTCCAAGCCAGCACTGCCATTCTGATCATGGTTCAAATATCTTCCAGTCCTGTCAAAACCTAAAATAGGAGATCAATCAGAAAACTCATTACGTCCCAGATCATAGATGCAAGCACCTTTCTTGATGTTCAATCACCCTGCTCCCCGTCCTCTGGTAGTTCCGACGTTCATGCTCACCTTCTCGAACTCTGGCTCAGATATCCGAGTCGGACTATTGTATCAGAACTTTAAGGGATCTCTGATTTGCATTTTGGAGTTGATGCGCCCAGGTGACAGGCCCATCAGTTTGCACAGCAAGGCTAAGAACTAGCCAAGATGCATAGTTAAAAGTATTGTATGAAGAGAGCATATTCAAATTCACCTTGGTAGATCCGTATCACCAGACTATCAAAGGCCGCAAATACATATGGGACATCATGCGTTGTCAGGCAAACTCGGGCTCAAAGCTAGACCACCATGCTGGCTAAGGACCAAGAACAGAGAACGCAGAGACTGTAGAGAGGCTAGTGAGACAACAAGTGGATGATAAACCGGTGAATGTGTGGTTGTTTACTATAGGATCATTGATGGTGTGTTGACAGTCTTTTGATTGTTTGATGGTATATATGTACTTACATACAGCATTCACTATATATAATGATGCTGCAGCAGCCCTAAGCTTATCCGAGTCATAGCCCCTTCAGAGCAGAGCAACCCCATCACACCCCAAGGACACGAGGAAATCAGGTTTCACAGGAACTTTTCATGAATAGGGGTTTCCAAGGCCGCGAGATTGTTGTCGCCTATCATTGATCAAGGCAGTGACTCGCTCACTCAGTAAGGTATGGCTCCCCTTCTGAAGCAACAGGTTCACCGCACACAAGGATATAGTGTACACAGACCAAACCTGGCATGTACCCATGTCGTGTCCAAATCTATTTCCCGAGTCACAACAACACCAAAAGCAATCTTGCCCCCGGGCCTGGATGTCCTGCTGCAGCGGCTCCTTCCCATCCCATCTATGTGATAAGATGACACGACAGAAGTAAGTTTCCGCCGCTTCTGTGATGTGTTCCATTAGGAGGTCTGCGCCCTTCATAGCCAAAGCTTGTTGTGCTCTGCGCTCAGTTTGAAGGCGTTTATCTGTGCTTCATGGTCACGCACGAGCCCGGTAGCAGTGTTGAGCAGACGAAGCGGAGCGGTGTTGAGCTGTTGGTCAATGGCCCTCCAGATAATGGCGAACGCCTTCTGATTCAGAGGGACTAGTAGCATACTGCTTGCGACGATCTAAGGGAGGGATTGAGCATCCGGGCAATTGTGCCACCGAGGGCTTACTTTGCATTTCCACGTCGTAAGCACTGTCAATTTGGCGAACTTGAACACCATTCGAAAGGCCGCGATAGCTTCACCATAGCATTGTGCGCATGAAGCGCTGCGGGCTTTAACTTGTATCCAACATGAGACGAAGGGTTGAGTTGGATGGCCTTGGCATATTAAAATCAGCGTTTGGTTATGGAATGTCCTGACTAGTAATTGTCATCACACCTTCTGCGCATCGAAAAGTGCTTCAGTCCATAACATTTCCTGACTCTGATTTGCGAAGACGGCATTGACGTTGATCATCGATCAGATCGATCGCTGGCCGCCAAGTATAAGTTAATAGCACTGTCAAAATTGCCTGCTGCGAAAGCAGCATCTCCGAAGTCAGCAAAGCAGGTGTCTTCTTTAAAATTTCAGTGACTCGGAGATGCGTGTGAGAATTGCAGCCTGAAGACTTGCCATGATTGGACCAGTCAACACAGCTGCCAGCCCTTCTATTGTTGTCCATCTTATCCATCATTTCTCGGTATGAATTCAGGACCTCTACTACAAGCCTACCTGCCTGCTTGATGATCACATCGTTTCTGGTGTAGGTTTTGCTACAAGGACTTCTGGTCCCATCCGAAGAGCTGCGCAAAGCATGGAATTCGACATTACAAACACAATCGGAAGAATCATATCAAGTTCATCAACGTACCACCACAAAATCCTCGCATGGCCAAAGAATTGAATGAGAGAGCGCTAAACTTGACAACAGCGGTAAAGCGGTTAGCAGCATGGTTGCGACGGGCGTCATTAATTCATTCACGGCATTGATGCCAAGTTCAAGTTGAACACGCAGATACTATGCCTGATGTGAATTAGCATCAACACTGGTATCATGATGAATTGACACACCAGTAGCAACCCATCAAAAGAGAGCAGAAAGAGCAGATGGCCCTATGCCCTCAACTTCACGATGATCTTCCTACTCTGCACTGTCCTCTTCTTCGTTCCATTTCTTTGTGCTTCATCCCCGAGTCTTAACGATACCTATATCCTTACACTGGATGCCAGCGACTCTTCATCCTGCCACACCAGGACCTTATTGGACATTCTCTCGAGCTGTGGCTTAACTTTGTTTGCGTGCACATGGACTGCCGTCCATCCGGACATTCCAGATGAGGACGAAGGGATAATTGCTATTGCATTCCGTCGTCTACTCCTCATGGTTATGGCATTTCTCGCGCCCGAGATCATGGTCGCTTGGGCCGCATGGCAATTTTTATGTGCTCGTCAAGTTGCAAAGGACTTCAATGATGTCTTTGATGCACAACACGCCCAGCCCTATGGCAATCATCGAGCCGAATGGCAGGGCAAGCTGGCAGCTATCTCACTTGGTGACATACCAAATTCAAACAGAAGTTCAAACGCCGGTCAGTCACATACTCAGACTCTTCAATCAGGAAGAAACTAACGCGAAATTGACGCCTTCATAGGATGGACACTGACGCACGGATTCTTTGCGTGGATGGGCGGATTTGTGCTCTATGTTGATGATATGCCACGGGCCACTCTTGCACCTGAAGAACTCCTGCGGTTCGTTCGTGAGGGATCTGTGGAGACGTTTGTCATTACGGAGGCAGACATAGAAGACCGAAGCAAGGGTGAGGTACTATCCAAATGTGTCGCTATTCTTCAGCTGGTGTGGTTCATCACCCAGCTCATTGCCCGCTACGCACAGACCCTCCCAGTGACACTGCTTGAAATCGACACCCTCGGTGTGGCTACTCTGACATGCATTGCCTATGGCTTGTGGTGGAAGAAGCCGAAGGACGTACGACGTCCTCATATTGTTCATTGGAAGTCGTCAACAATTGCTCCTCCACCACGTGACAGCTTAGCCAACGAGTAGGTCGTTGTCATCAATGTTCCTGGCAGAACTTGTTCTAATTTTCCTGCGCATTCTATGTAGCAAAGCACATAGCCCATTATCAATCCTTCAGTGTCTATTATTTGACTACAGGAGACTCGCGTTTAGTGGCCTGACTCGGGAGCAAATCATAATCATCATCGGATGCATCAGTGGGATGGTGTTTGGAATGATACATTGCCTGGGCTGGAACTTCTTGTTTCCGGGACATGCAGAGCAGATATTGTGGCGCGTGGCTTCCATCGGGATACCATACATATTTTCAGCGTTCCTGTCCCTCTTCTTTCAAATAACTATGCCTCAAATTCTGGCAAGGCTGCTGCCATCGGAGTTGATCGACATACATACATTGGAAAGGCTGGTCAACAAACAGACAATAGACACATTCATACGCCTTTGGAACAAATTTGTGACGAATGCAACTGGCATGTATATCATGATCCAATACATTCCTGCACGTCTTACAATAATTGTACTTATGATGCTGAGCTTGCGATCACTACCTCCTGGAGCATACGATACAGTAGTTTGGAGTGAGTTTATTCCACATGTAAATCTGTAGTTGTGTTAAAATTGTGTATTAATTTTCCCGAATCTCCACCAATCGCTGTCGAAATCAGAAACGCGCGAATATGACTCGCTCAAGTTCGAGCCTGATAAACAACAGGCCGCCATCATATATCAAACAAGCAACGTACGTTCGATCCACTGAAATGCTGCGCACCACAAATATGAGCGAACAGCAAACAATTCCATCGAAATGTGGCTACAACAGTGTCTGTACAACAGTGTCTGGACACGCTGCATGCATGCATGCTATTGAGGAAAGGAAAAGAGCGGACCTGAAATAGTTCATGAACGCATGTGAGCACCATACCAGTCTACTCACCTCATCAGTGTGACTGTGCAGCCCTGATGGCTCGAAAGGGGATTTGGGCACTCGCATGCAGGGAAGATACCAAGAAGACATATTCCGGGTCTCCTTCAAGGAAGAATGTGATTAACAAGTCGGTCATCGAAATTGGTTGTCGTTAGAAGTTGGCTGGGTCAGCAAAATTTTCATGAGTCACTCACTTTTTGTTTGTGCTGGAAGCGACGAGTGTGCCGCATGATGACGGAGCTCGATCATCAAGTTGGTACTGAACGAATCCCCACGCGCCATCCTTATACTGATACAGCGCTGAGAAAGGATATATAATAAATGAAAGAAGAGTTTGACGCACTAGTGGTTGTGATGTAGTCTGTATTTTCGGCACACTCTGAGATCTGACCCGTTGCCAACATTCCACCGCCAAGATAACCAGAATTATGACGCAGCATAGCGTGAAGAGCAGATGACCGTCGAGTATATCCAGATTAACCTCAGTAAAACCTTGTCGACAGACTCTCAAAGGCCACAAACATCAGTTGCTGATGGAACAGTGATGGCATGTGGAGGCGAACAACCTTGGGCGTCTATGGAGGTTCGCGCGGTGAAGCAGCATAAAAGCGCACTATACACGCACCGCTTAGAAAAAGACACCGACAATCTGCGCTCAATACAACCCACCTCCAGGAAAATGTCAGAGCTCATTCCAAGCACCTCACCCATCCGAACTTTCGAAGATCATGAGGGTACCGTATGGGCAGTCGCAGTTTTCCCCGATAGGCGTCGAATGGTTACAGGTTCAAAAGACAAGACACTTCGTCTTTGGGACTTGGAGACAGGCGTTGTGTTGAAGAAGATGGAGGGGCATAGCCGCGGGGTGGAAGCATTGGCGGTATCACGAGATGGTCAAATTATAGCAAGCGGCGATAGAAACGGAGAGGTCATTGTCTGGCACGGAGAAACTGGAGAATCGCTCACCAAACTAATTGAAGCCAAGTTCCCAAACTCCTACCGGATCAGCTCGGTGGATTTTTCTCCCAATGGTACGGTGCTCGCCACTGTAAGTTACAACGCGGTGAAGTTTTGGTGTACCAAAACGTGGCAGATGCAAGGTGAACCAGATATCAACACAGGTGGCTTCTGCGTTCGATATTCGCCATCTGGTGAACTTTTTGCCATGATCACAACATCACAGGATATCCAAATTTATAATCCAGGCACAAGGGAACTCGTCGCATCTTTCAAGGGTCACACAAAATCCAACCTGTCACTCACATGGACACCCAATGGCACACACCTTCTTTCAGGAGGCAATAATGAAGATCCTACCATACGACAGTGGGATTCATCGACCTGGCAGCAGGTCCGTCACCATCGACATCCCTTGAAAGGTCACACTCACAATATCAACGCCATTGCCATTCACCCCGATGGCACCCTCGTCGCTTCCGCGTCTGATGACAACCATATCCGTCTCTGGCGGCTCTCAGATCAACGAACCATCGCCATCTTTCAGCACTCATCCTCACCACACTCTGTCACGTTCTCAGCGGACGGCAGGCATATCCTCAGCGGAGGTCATGATAATAAGATCTCAGAGTGGGAAATACCAAAGTACATCAAAACAAAGGCGAGTTTCCATTCCTGACTTTCATAACGCAATTCGAGCCTGCTTCGTGCAGATCCTGGCTATCACGACAGCCCACGATGCATGCATAACTGGGGACCTGCCTGCCGCTGAAGAGTTGCTCACCCAAGATATTCACACCGACGCCAACAGCTATACTTCATATGCACATCGCTCATTTGTTATGGCCCGAAAACACGACTGGGACCACGCCCTTGAGGACGCAATCAAGGTGAGTTATAGTGACTCACCATAGCTCCCTTACGAAAAGGCCAACTTCCATTCGCGACATAGTCCATCGGCATTCGGCCTTCATTGACAGGCTACATCTCCAAAGGCATTGCCCTCTGCGGAAAAGGCCTTATCCGGGAGGCAAGGATAGCATTTGACGTCGCATCCATGCTCAAGAACCAAGACTCAGACACCAACCATTTTCTTCTCTTGATCAAGGTAGCTCAAATCCTGTTTCTCACACTCTCTGCTTCATTCTGTATTTCAGGCCGTCGCACTTTTCAATGCAGATCAATGTGAGGAAGCAATGCTGCTCATCAAAGAGCTGGCTGCCGTTTGTCCGAATACCGACACCACCGCTCGTCGTGTCATAGAAGTTTGTACTATGTCGTTATACTCCGTCCTCAAACCTAATTTTTGTCACTCACACATTAGGCATATCTACGTGTTCAGCTCGGAACCAAAGCCTTAGGTGACGCGCGTCACGACGAAGCTGCTGATCACTTCACTGCCGCCGTCAGCTCGGGTGTTATGTCATCGAAAATTGTTCATCAAACATACGACGACTTCGTCGTGGTGCGTCAAGATAGTGCATAACTAACGGTTTCATAACTGAATGCTTTGTACAGCTCTTCAGTTGGGATCTACCGTCCTTGTTGCTTACTACACACCAGAAGCGGTGCCAGGCATTCCTCTCAGCAGGTAAAACCGATGAAGCCCTCGAAGCATACAAATATATGATGGACGCCATCGATGAATCTGCGAAGGCCAGCTGCCTTGATTGGTCCAACGGCAAGTTTTCAGTGACGTCACGCGCAGTTATCATACTTACCCGCATTTCATTCAGAATTCAAGGAACTATGTAACGCGTTAGCTGCGCAAGATGACCGTATTCTTGGTGTATGTATTCCCTTGCTCAAATATCTAGCTACTGACTGTTATGCAGGCAGAGATTCCCGGACAAGAGCAAGATGGCTACGATGCAGAACCCAATTTCTTCCACGGAATGCATGAAGTGCGTACAACAGCAAATCATACTTCCTTTCTCTCTCACATCGTTCATTACAGTATTCTCAAAATTCCAGGCCACGACCTCAACAGCGCCATAGGCGCCTTAAAAGACCCAGGCTCGCTATGACGAGAACCCCTCGTGCAGCTCCTCCACCTGTACCACCCAACGCTCTACCGCCAGTCACCACCACTACTACCTTTAAAACTTACCTATGGCACTTATTCACCCGGCCGCCCCATCACGCAACGCCACCCGTCGTCGAAGTTGCTTTTGCAAAGGGTAAAGAGGTGCGCCCAGTCAAATTTATTGTCCTTCTGTCTTGGATGTCTGATGGTGATCTACAGCGTAATGCTGCTGCGGGTGCTCCTGGCAAAGACCCGAACATCATATCTGATGAAGATTATGAATATCTTAATACTACTACTCAACAGGACCCTAATACGCAACCGCAACAGCAAGCGGTAGCAGTACACGTAGACCCTGGCGAACACGGAGGTGGGAAGTCGTGTATCTGCTGCTAGCGTGTTTTGTCTGCGTTTCTTGGAATGTTAGTTCTATCATTGATCTTGTAATGGTATCCACTTTGACTTCTTTGTGAAGCTTGACTTCCACCTAGGTTACTGAGTGTCAATTATCGTGCTTGTGTCCAACCACATTGAGTTTACAGATGTCTCTTGGGAATTTCTTCGAAGCCTTCTCCCTCGCATTTGCTGAGATCGACACTTGCAGGCTTTTATAATGATGATAGTGTAACAGCAAATGTTCCATTATAGAAATGATACGACCACCTGAATGTGAATACCGAGTGCGTACAATAGATGATACTTATATTTTATGCCCAGCATCCCGTCTGAGATTGTTCGAGTGAAAGAAGCTGACTGCGTGCTACTATTCATAAGAACACTCAGTGACGGATGTTGATTGTTGATTGCGTCAGAGATCCAGTCGTGCGTGCGGAGTGGGGTGTCCTGTTTATATTCTGGCGCTTCCGCCCTGGTTACTTGCAGGTCCTGACGACAACTGGAGTTTGACGAAACATCGTTGATACTCGTCAACCAGTCGATATTGAATTGTCCCTAATCAGTAATAGCTCGTCCTCGACAGGTCTTGACACTCTTGTCTTACACGGGGACAATGGCGAGCAAATGAAGCGGGCGGAAGAATCTGACAATCAGCCTTCATCTGAAGAACCACGCCATAATGCCTTGCAGGAATGAACCGTGAAGGACTTCACTGCTGCGAGATCAACGAGATAATCCGCTCTGCTCTACGTACGGTCAACCATTTCCCAACAGTGGTCAGACCCCGCTGACGAAGCGAACTGCAAGATATTACTCTCAGCAGTGCAGAGAAAAAGAAAAGCTGTTGGAGATTAGCTTGCACTAATCCTGAAGTGTTGTGTTATTACTCGCCCGCAGATCACAACTCCCGACTCCACGACAACATCGATGAGGACAGGCATCAAGAGTCAAGACGCAATATAAACATGCTTTGCAGATTATTGGTCTACAGCAAGTCGAAAGGTGAGGGTTCGCAAGACCTTGGATGTTCGAAAGTGTAATACTCACTTGATGTGGGGCCGAGATTGGGTCCATGGATTCCGTGATCGATAAGAACACTGCAGTGACATGTCAATAATGAAACCCAGGTTCGTGGAGCCTCGGCTGTGGTAAAGCCTCACCGATGTAGGTGCAGAGTGTGATGACCGTATTGAACACTTATGTGGTACGGTGTTGCAAGACGGGTAGATGCGAACGAGAAAGACTGGAACCAAACGAGGCGGTAATTGACTGAGAACCTGAGGTGAGCGAGGAGCAAAGCGCTGCAAGCAAGGCTGTGACTGCTTTGAAAACCATGATTCGGGTAAATGCGTCTTAAATGCAGAAAACTCTATGAGGGCATTTGAGATGCGAGAAGAGAGAAAGTTTGTTGCACAGGCAAATATTGGAAATCGATGAGATGAGGACATGATATTTGTAGTAAGCTTATGTGTGCACTCGGCCAAGTTACATGATGTTGGAGAACTGGTGGACACGCGAAACAATGATGATATTCCGAATCATGCTGCTGTTTCTGATAGATGGCTTGCAGGCTGGGAAGTAGCAACTGCACGATCACAATCGAAAACGAGGGGATAGCCTGCGTAACGTTCTGGAAGCTGTGAATACAGGAGTCGGAGGAGGAAGGCGGCTCTATGACTCGTAGGGAGCATTCTTGCTGGAACGGATGGTGAGGCGAAGAACACGTGTCTTGGGCGTCTATAGAAATGAGGTATGTTAGCATGAGGCAGCTTAAAAACGCAGAATACACGCACCACTGCAGGTTAGAGAAAGACACCCACAAACCCTCTACAACCTCCAGTAAAATGTCGCAGCTCATTACAAGCACTACACCCCTTCGAAATTTTGAAGATCATGAGGATATCGTACAGGCTGTCGCAGTTTTCCCCGATAGGCGTCGAATGATTACGGGCTCGTACGACAAGACACTTCGTATTTGGGACTTGGAGACAGGCGTTGTGTTGAAGAAGATGGAGGGGCATAGCAGTGAGGTGTCGGCATTGGCAGTATCACGAGATGGTCAAAAGATAGCAAGCGGCGATGACGACGGAGAAATCATCGCCTGGCACGGTGAAACTGGTGAATCACTCACCAAACCAATCAAAGCCCAGTCCAGTAGGATCAACTCGGTGGATTTTTCTCCGGATGGTACGGTGCTGGCCATTTGTTCAGGGATGACGGTAAAGTTTTGGTGTACCAAAACGTGGCAGATGCAAGGTGAACCAGATATCAACACAGGTGCCTACTGCATTCGATATTCGCCATCTGGTGAACTTCTTGCCATCACAACATTCAACAGTATCCATATTTATAATTCAGGCACACGGGAATGCGTCGCATCTTTCAATCGGGCAACGTCCGCATCTTTGACGGCTCGGACAACGTCACTCGCGTGGACGCCGGATGGCACACGCCTTCTTTCAGGAGGCAATTATTATAAAATACGAGAGTGGGATCCATTGACCTGGCAGCAGGTCGGTCATCCATGGGAAGGCCATACTGACAATATCAACGCCATTGCCATTAACCCCGCCGGCACCCTCGTCGCAACTGCATCTGATGACAAGCATGTCCGTCTCTGGCGACTCTTAGATCAGCGAACTATCGCCATCTTCGAGCACTCATCTGCGGCACTCTCTGTCACGTTCTCGGCGGACGGTAGGCACATCCTCAGCGGAGGTACAGATAATAAGATCTCAGAGTGGAAAGTACCAAAGTACGTCAAAACAAAGGCGAGTTTCCATTCCTGACTTTCATAATTTTCAATTCGAGCCTGCTTCTTGCAGATCCTGGCTGTCACGACAGCCCACGACGCATGTATAACAGGGGACCTGCCTACCGCTGAAGACTTACTCACCCAAGAGATTCACACCGACGCCGACAACTATTCTTTATATGCGCATCGCTCATTCGTTAAGGCCAGAAAACACGACTGGGACCACGCCCTTGAGGATGCAATCAAGGTGGGTTATATTGACATAGCTCCCTTTCGAAAAGGCTAACTTTCATTCCCGACGTAGTCCGTCAGCATTCGGCCCTCATTGATTGGTTATATCTCCAGAGGCATCGCCCTCTGCGGAAAAGGCCTTGTCCGGGAGGCGAGGATAGCATTCGACGTCGCATCCATGTTCACGAACCAAGACTCAAACACCAACCATTTTCTTCTCTTGATAAAGGTACCTCAAATTCCATTTCGCATACTCTGTGCTTTATTCCGTATTTCAGGCCATCGCACTCTTCAATGCAGATCAATGTGA
>JRHT02000196.1:44578-70786 GCA_011800875.2 Suillus brevipes Sb2 | reverse complement strand
CACCATCGATTCCACCATGGTCAAAACTAAAAATGATGCAGTTATCGACAGTGAAAGTCCTGGAGAATCTCGTCCACAGAAAAAGATGAAACTCACCAATCCCGGTAAGTTTCTAGCCAATGAAGATGCGGATTAAATTCAACAACTTCGCAGATAATTCGCAAACCCTAGTAGATGCTGATCAAGATAAGAGGGGCCAGGAGGTCAATGCTGAGGGCACCTCAATGACCAGCGATGATGCAAGGTATATAAAATGCCTTGCTGAGAGAATTAAATAACATCAAGCTCAGATCCACAAATCCAAGCGAACGAGAGATCAAGAGCAGGACCGAAGAGGTTAGCGCACATGTTGACACTATTATATCAACAGTGCCCAAACGTGGGGAAGGCGCTTCTCAAGCCACCTTAGCGGTGAAAACAGTCATTCCACATCCAACAACGCAGCTCATCGACAATTCTGAGGTAGAAGAATACGATGAAGCTTTGAAGGCGTGAGCAGATGTTCATTTCATGGAAAGGATAGAAGACAAACTAACGTTCAACAGACGACTCAAGGCACTCTCGGAGTATACTAATCCAAAGGCCCATATATACGCATTTGGGAAGCTATTACCGACGGCGACCTGGGGACCTTATAAACCGATTAATGATCGGAGTAAGATCCTCTGTGATCCCGCAACAGGAGAACCACTCACTATCTGGGTGGTTGGGCACATTGCTAAAATGTGGTTCATGAAGCAGGGTAATCCGGAGAGCCAGGCGTCCATCACCGTCATGCCCCTATCTCAGACATTAGGCAAACAAAGCAGCCTCCTGCTCACCAAATTTTCCAATCCGGTGCTAAATGAGTGTGCAATATCCTGAAGAACAGGAATACGCTCTGATGACGATATAGGTTTAAATCAACAGACCATAAATATGATCCGGGCGATGAAATGGCAGAAAACAAAGGAGGCGACAGGTCCATCAGATGTAAGTTGCGTGCCAACCACACAGCGGAATGCTTCTCATCGAATAATTCGCAGGCAGTTCTATTTGATGCTGTGTATGACACTAGAAAAGCTGGTTCTCTGAAGACGTACAGTGAGAGGCCTATGTGGAAACTGACAGATCTAAAGCCTGGTGATCTCATTCTGCTAGAAATGAAGATGACCCGGTATTCTAGGAAGGGAGAGGATAATAAGTGGCAGTCAAGAGCGCAATATGAGATGCTTGCCATCTCACTTTTACACATGGCGGAGATGCCGGAAGATGATCAGGGTATGCACCACATTGACGGACTCGCAATCTAGTATGCAAATGTAAATAAGAAAGCTGACGTAGGTTGAAACAAGGTCAAAATCATAGTGAATGTATTGTATATTAGCGCTGGTTCATGCAAATGAAAGTAATAAAGCTCCACTCAGCAAGACTAGCAATAAATGATCAACGAATTCGCAGGATAGCCCCAGCGACAGGCTCAATTCTATACATCTGAAACGGGCCAGGTTGAACGACACAAACTGTCCGTGCGATGCATATCACCATCTTTAGAATTACAGAGGAGGTCAGAAGGGAACATACCATGACAGAATCGCGTCAACTAAGGCCTTATCCTCATACCCCATAGACCGATAGCTCAGCGAATTTCGACCCATATGCTTGATAACGAGAACATCGCCTAGCCACTCTACGAAATTCTGATCTCCATGGCATGCAGCAATCGCCTGATTGGGGGGGAGAACTGAATTTTGCTGATATGACACGATAGTATAGATGTCTGGAAAGCAGCTCAACATAGAATCTGGAAAGCCTTTGACCAGGCAGAAAGTAGGCTGAAGATGATCACCATCACAATATTGAGCGCCTTTGATCCACATGTGAGCACGAACAACATTGTTGACGTCTTGTGGCACATAGGTCAAAATAGCTTTGGGACAACCGGTGCCATACAACAATGCCCTGTGGTAAGAACGACCAGGCTAAAACATATCAGTCCACTACAACTTATGCTAAAAATGAACACAAACTGGTTCATGCGTAAACATGTGGTTCTCCGTCGCATAAATATCTGTAGAAAGCGTAAGAGCGCGATGAGACATAGTGGTAGACGGGTCAAATATGAAATAAAACAACACCAAGCAATACTAAATGCATATGATTGATCGACAAATCATAACACGCAATATGATAGATGAAGATGACAAATGATGACGTAGTTAAAAATATCTAAGACTTGATGAAATCATCCGCTACATGGCGGAACAGCCGGAGACAGAGACATCCGCATGAGACATCCGATAAATATCAAAAGCAAGGGTATAAAACATAGATTCAAACTGAAGACAGAAAAAAAAAATGGCCAACCAACGCACCATCACAGCTTGTCTTGTAGCATTCACACCGCTAAACGGATTTGTGGACATCTTAGTCCATGACAACAACAACAGCGGAGGATCCATAGTAACACCTAATCGCTACTTCACAAACACAGACGACATTAGGAAGGTCAAAGTCACTATCCACAGAGAAGATGATGTCCAAATGCGAACCGACTTCATGGTCCTATATGACCACAGGTTGCACGGGACAAAAGAATGCACTTATCTTGTGATTGTCATATCCATATATCCACGCTTCTCATCCGGACTTCCGGACCTCAGATCCGATCAGATCCGATACCCAGATCTGTTTCCATTTCCGTCTCGATTCTATCTCCACTTCCGATCCATATACGATAAGCTTTCTAATTCATTTCCTGTTCATATAACGTTAACATAGCCTTTCTCTATTTGGTATTCCTATGCTTCCGCTTCTCGGTTATTCTCGTGTTCCGTCCATTACTGATCTGTACTGCCTTTTCATTTCCGTCTTCATTCTAGTATGATCCGTGACACTTCACCATAATATTCCACATGTCGCGTACATAGCTTCGGACGACTATTACTTACATTTCCTGTGCTATCCTTGAGTATATAAACCCGTGTAACATACGATACTACCTCAGTTCGAATATCAACTATAGTTCTGCTCATTTCCGATACTCTGGACTCGAGTCTTTACTCTTGTCAACTTCCGAGACTTAGGATTGAATCCTTAAGTCTACGTATTCAGCTCTGCCTTCGGGTAGTCTACCTCTGTTAGTTTCTAGTTTGGACTTCGTCCGGATTAGCCTTATACACTTGTCTGTTATCCGGAAACCTTCGGATATCTATATACTATACGTCCGGAACCTTCGGACACAATAGTCTAGCCTTTGTGAAATACAGGGCAATACTCGGGAAAGGGGCACAGCGTACGAGCTGAGGCCAAAGCCCTTCGGATCCGATAGCCCTTGAGCACGACCTTGACAGATATGTGATGCAGGCAGGAGCAGGAGACAGATTGGAAAGCGTAGAAAGGAGACATTACATGGGTATAGTCGAAGCAGTCAATCAGTAAGTATGCTTATGATTTAAAAAGAGAGAAAGAAAAACTGACCTTTTGTATAGGATAAAATGTAAAATCGCTGCGCACAAAGGAGAACGTAGTGAAGAAACGGAAACTGAGATTGATGTACTTGATTAGATAGGAATGTTAAGGAGTGAGACTTACGTGTAGTCATTGTATCACCATTGTATTCACTGTGTATACGAGAAAGCGTGAGTGGAGAGCGTGCCAAAAAAAAGTAAGCTGCATCCCAACCCAAGACTAGGGCAGTCCTGGGTCGTATCTCCTTGTTCGGAATAACCATAATCACGTGCAGCAGAATTAATATCATGACAACAACATCATCATAATGAGAATGCGAATAGGAGAATACTTGTGAGCCATTGCCAAAAAAACAACAGATACTTTTCCACCACACACACCAAATGTCCCACATAAAGCTCGTGAATGAATACTTCGACTGGCTTAGCCCTGAAATTGAAGCCATGATATTTGATATCCTACCCCTACCTGACCTGGCGTCCTTCTCGAAGACCAGACTCCAAAACCAACTTGGAATCACAGATTACGTTGCCAACAGGCGCAACAACTTGTTCAAAAAATATATTGCGGATATCCCAATCTTCATTCAGCTTCTAGAGTTCACGGGATCCGTGGTGTCAGGATCTACTGCCTTAAATCTGTTCATGCCCAAATCACAAGAGTTTGCGACACATGATATAGATCTGTATGCGACCAAAAAATATGAGCATGTCGTGGTAGAATATCTCAAGCGCGAGGAAGGATATACTGTCGCTCACAAGATCTCTAGCAAGACAGGATACGACAGCAGTGCGATAGCCAAAATCTACAAGCTGGAGAATGGAGAAAAGCACATGGATATTATCATAATGCACTGGACTTGTGCCATAGCACCCATCCTTCAGTTTCATTCCACGGTCGTCATGAACTACATCACGGCACACAGTATCGTCAGCAGGTACTCTGGATGGACTTACCAGAGGAAAGGATTTATACATCCTCACCTCTATATGGCAGGCAAAACAAACCCACATATTGTTGATGCGCTTATGAAGTACGCGGGACGCAGTTTCAAATTATACGCAGAGCCTTTGTAATTAGGACAACACAACTGCAAAAATAGCACAGATTGCCCCCACGCTACAAGGACAACCCTGGATGATCGCATGTTCCACTGGAACATTGACACTGGGGTGACCATGGAAACCACAACCATAGCTTGCGCCAACATGCCAGTCATGGCATGGTCACTCAGAGGATACGGATGCATGGAGGAAAATACAAAGGAGATGATGAACTACATTTTGGTAGCAGCGTAAGGCATGAGAAGGTGATGGTCGAGCTACAACAGAATGTAACAGTAGCGACTTGTTTAGGTGAAAGAATTGACAGGCTAATGTAATGTAGACACTTACAAACGAGACTCTTTTCCCTGAATATGCTCTCAGTCGCTTCAACAGCTTAAATATGGGAAGGGTACAGGAATGCCCGGAGGGCCCGTTGAATCTTACACAGCGGAAGAAAATGACACCATTTCATGATCCGGACAATTCCTCATTCCCACGGATTCCATTTGCTTTGCGTCTGCTGGTGTAAAATCGACACCACACCCAATGCTTTTAACTTCCCTTTCCAACCCTTTGTGCAGAAACTTTCTGGTTTCCAACACCTGCCGTGTCACGCAGCCACAAAAGTCAACTCTTCTTTGGGTTGTTTAATAATCTGTGCATGTAGTTGAAGAGATCCACCATGTCCCTTCCAACGACAAAAGACATCAAGTCATATCTGCACACGAACCTTCACCAAGGTCATGTGTAAAAAAAAAAACTCTGCCACGGTTTCAAGTCAGCAATGCTGACCCCTAGTATTGTAAGGGATGTTTGATGTGCGCGCTCCACCTGAACCCCTCTTCTGCTTTCCCATTTGTGCTTTTTCCATGTGCGAGCTCCACCATCCCTCTCCTGTACGGTACTATGCGGAACCAATTTGAGCTCCCTTGCATCAGCAAACTACAAATTTATTAAGCAGTTTTCAACAATAATGAGAATTGTCCTTTTTTTTGACCTGCCGCAAATGCTTCCTGTTTGGGAAATACCTATAGAACATGTCGTTTACTTGTCCCCTGGTGTAACTACATACCATACTATCATGTCCCAAGACTCAAACCTCGTCCCAATGGAATCTGATAATGAACTTAATTAACTCATATCCGATGGTGTTCAAACTAGTGCTAAGCCTGGTGCGCTCTGAGTCTCATAGCCATTGATCTGATCTGAGATACTTCAAGTTGCAGCCACGGAGTTCACCTTCGTCAATGAATTCACATCTGAGAATGTTAGTGCAGTGCAACCGGCATCTGAGAAAGGTCGTAAGCGCAAGATCGAAGCAGTGTCAAAGCCAGAAGAACCATTAGGAAATCGCCGAGACTTAGATTTTTCTAGTTGTATTTGGTCAGCACAACCAAACATAGCATGTGAGGATCAACCTTGTTAGTTCTTGACAATGCACTAGCACTTAGATAGTCAATGCCCATGGGTTAGAATATGACTGCAAGATTAATGACCCTTGATACCCTCCTGCCATCACAGACCTCCTGGGCAATGTTCTGGTCTGGCGCTGCCTTTTTCACCTTTAGTTATCTGGGTGCTCACTGTTTGGGGAAGACCTGACCATGCGGTAGCACTTAGGTATCCTGTTAAGACTATGCTCAACAGATGGTCCGGAGGGGCTTGGCTTCAGCTCGTGCACTGCACCCTTTACCCGAGTACGTGCCCCTAATTTACGAAGGGCGGATATCAATGGACAGAGGTGTACGAGTTGTCCGGACGAGAGATGTCCGAAGTCCGGAACTATGTAGGGGTCACCCAAAGGTGGGACGGAGGTGTTAGCCTTTGGGATATAATCTCGAGGCTCGGAGGAGGACAAAGAGACTAGGCCGAAAGTCTGAAGGACACGAGGAATGGACAAGTCTAAGATGATATTCGAACTAAGGAAATACTACGGGTTACAAAGGGTTTATATACTGTAGCACTTCCGTCGGATGTCCGGTTGAAGCGCAGCCCTCGGGAGTCAATGCTATGTACTGGAGAGTCTAACTCGAAAGAATAAAGCTGCAGACGATCAAGAGTGGAGCCGGATATGAAATAGAACAAAGGGAACGAGTTAAATGAATAGGAAATGAATGGACTAACGGAAGGATCAGAATGGAGTTGGAAATTAACTGTCATGAAGGTCCGGGCACATAGGGATAGAAAGAAGCACATACTAATGGGGACTCGAGGAAATGAAGTCTAGACCGGAACAGATCAGCCGGCCCGGACGAGTCAGGTTCAGGAACGGAATATGACATATCCACTGACCATGGGTTAGAATTTGACTGCAAGATTGATGACCCTTGATACCCTCCTGCCATCACAGACCTCCTGGGTAATGTTCTGGCCTTGTGCTGCCTTTTTCACCTTTAGTTATCTGGGTGCTCACTTTTTGGTGAAGACCTGACCATGCGGTAGCACTTAGGTATCCACTGCCCATGGGTTAGAATATGACTGCAATATTGATGACCCTTGATACCCGCTTGCCATCACAGACCTCTTGGGCAATGTTCTGGCTTGGGGCTACCACCCAGCCACCCCCCCTGATCTGGCGCTCTCTTTTGGTCATGGCCTTGGAAGACTTGGCCATGCAGTAGCACTCAGATATCTCGGCTTTGAACAATGGTCAATTATATACATAGCCTACCCTAACTTGAATCATAGCACCCAATATTCATGTCTTGTCAGCAGAACAGTAGCCATGCACGATGAAGGTCCCTTCCAAGCTGCATCTGACACCAACACCATCTACTCACTGTTGGCACATGGTCAAGTGAGGAGAAGACAGCAAGGACCAAGAAAGTAAAGATGACATGAAGGATGCCAGTAGGGCATGGTTTAGAGTGAGAAGGCAACAATGATATTGATTCCTATCTACATGCTAGAGAAGGCGACCCGACCATGAAGTGACAGGCATTAACAGTAATGATATACTGAAACCCCGCTCCTAGGTGCCAACATGCATGGTAATTTGTTGCCCAGATGCTCAAGCCGCAGGCGTGCAAATATTGAGCACGAGCCAAGAAGCTTGAAAAGGCATCCTATCCAAGATCCCCAACATCTGCAATACCCATTATTCAGTCATGCTGTGCAGCCGCTGTGGCACATACACTGATTTCTGGGCACCTCATATAAACTCAGACCCCTTGGCAAATAGGAATGGAAAATCTGGTGCTGTTGAGGCCGTCCACAGGTTAGCAGAAGTGGGCAAGCTTGCAAGGTCTTCGTGGTGGTGCGCTGGAGATGCATCAACATGAAGCATACATGAGATTGTACGACGGCTGCACGTACGAAGATGGTTATGCGCACCTGATACCAGCAGATAAAGCCCAAAGTAGCGAGCAGCGCCTTGGCAAGGACAGTGAGCTCCATCTTTGGTGAGGGTGGTTAGCAGAGGAGGGTAAGTTTGCGAGGTTTCGTGGTGGTGCGCTGGAGATGCATTAACATGAGGCATATATGAGATTGTACGACGGCTGCACGTACGAAGATGGTTATGTGCACCTGATACCAGCAGATAAATCCCAAAGTAGCAAGCAGTGCCTTGGCGAGGACGGTGAGCCCCATCTTTGGTGAGGGTGGTGTTGACTGCGCGGCTTATTTGATAAAAAATATGGTACAACCATCTACTCACATCCCTCGGTTCAAATGAGGACAATCAAATGACATCCTTCATCCTTAATACTGGGAAGAATTGAGATGGAGTGAGACTGGGCATGACACCAGTACTGAGCACAGTCAGATAACTGAAGATGACAAGAACGTACATCACAATCAATCTACCTGAGATCTCCAATAATCGCGCGAATCCAAAGGTGACGATAGTGTTGGAGGTCAATGATTATGATCGATGCTGTGTGGAAATCCAAGTCGTTCAAGTTGAACGTGCACTGCTGCAATTAGGTCAGCAATTGTTTATTGTTACGGTAATATCACATCACGCCCGGTGACCCCCAGATCTCAATACTTTTATGTATTAGAAATCTATCCCTATTCCGATCTGTTGTCCCTATTCCAATATAGTCTTTGTCCTTTTCAAATCTTTCAAAGCATCAGTAATCTCAATGTTGGTACATTGAAGTGAATTGTGCACCACACAGCACTGAATGCTATCTGACCACTTGTACTACTAGCACAATATAGTTCCACTACACCACAGTACCCCTGCCTGGCTGACGCAGCTGAGGCGATATGCTCAAAAGACAAACAGGTGAGCATCCATCACTATGGACATCTAATGATACCGAATTTGAGCCCTGCATACAGGGTGCCAACATTGGGTCCTGACTACATAGTGCAAGAAATGCAATTTCATTCTTCTCAGTTAGTTGCCCTTCCTGACAGTTGAAATTGACTCCAATATCACCAACAGCCACAAAGTGTATGGGGAATGGGAAATGTTTGTCCACCCATCAGGAGCAGTTTACTATTACAATGAGACAAGGGTAAGCGCCATCTCTGTGCACATTTTACACTTACTACATGTCAAGACAGAATACATACACTGGATTGAATATCAGGGACTGTCCAACAGTTCGGCTAGAGAAATTTGAGGCCTGGGTAAAAGCAATGCGAGGTAGAGTAAACAAAGATCGCACTATCATTGTCGCCGAGCCTGCGAGGACTCCAAATGTAATGGGAGACATCTATCTGTATTACCTAGTAGTGCTGGAGGCTGAAGTCATCGGCTGGATAGAGCCTTTAGACGGCACTCACCTTTTCCGAGACTGCGATTCCGCCCAGCAATGGAACCACAAAAGTATGTTACCCTTTCATGTTTTGACACTACCCTTAGACCCTATTGCAGGACTGGAACTTGAGGCACAATTTTGGTGAGTTCTCTAGATCAATGTTGATCTTGACATTTTTTCACAAAACTACACAGGAAGCATGTAGAGTTTTTCCGCACAGCTTTAAGCTGGATCATAGTCGTGTAAGGAAGCTTCAGATCGAACTTGATTGATTTCACACAGGCAGGTTCTATTGTATAGCGATACTGAATTGAATAATCTGAGCGATGAACAGATGCCTTGACATTAGACAATTCAACTTCAGCTACCATATTCTCCAACAAGGACATGTTGGAGAAAATCATCAATAGATTGGTTAGCCTTGGTGAGTACTATTACCTTTCCCTGCACACATATTCATGATCAATGAGTAGACTACCTTTCAGGTTCTGATGGTACTATAACAGAGCCAGGTGTTGCATTGTTTGGTGAGTACGAGTTTTGAAAATCAGTCAATTTCAATACTCATCTCATTGACAACAGGCAGACTATACCATATGTTATGTATGTGTCTCTTTCTCTTAATTACCAGGTGTTGTTGCTAATTAGACAATCTACTAGGTCATCATCAATACCTACACTACTACGGACAACCTGAAGCACGCCTTTTGCAGAATCATTCAATGGGTCGCCGTCCCAGGAAGATAGATCATTTCCCTTTCATAGCAACAATTGTGATGTTCTTCCTTCCCATCTTGATCCATGAGCACCTCAACCAAATCTATGTTGATGGCATTGTCAATGCTCTGGACATCAAGACCTTTGTTGACAATTTCAGCTCCCAGAACACAGCACAAATTACCCTAGTGAGTGATATTTCAGGATTCAGAATGAGAACTGATTGCATAAATGTGCACCTACAGGCAGGGGTCATCATGGTGGTTGATGCTGGTTTCCTTGCTGTCCAAGGTGTAGGTACAGGGACGGTCGCTGAGTCTATCTTGAAGGGATCCATTATCTTCTGTGTTGGGTGCATGTTTGCGCTGAAGAAGAGAAATCTGAACCATGGGGAAAACACAGGGGGATAATGGAACAATAAGTCCTGAATGTGAGTGAAGGTCTCGACCTAAGGACAGCTACTGAGCTAAGGGAAATCCTCTCTGAATGAGGGAACCACAAGAACAGTAGGGGATAGAATAACAACCGCGCGAAGCGCAATATAAAGTGGAGCACGGGAAGCAGACGCGCGCAAAGTACGTGTGTGAGCAAGAGCGGAAGGCGCGGCGCGCACGATGCAGGAGCGCGCTAAGATATGAGATAGAGAAGTTGCGCGGAGTGCGACTTAGATAGCTTTATTTGAAAAGTAGATCACACTAGTAAGACTAGATAATGACCAAGTGATAGCTGCGCGGCGCGTGAGAGTGAGAGGAAAATAGATTCTTTGTGCTAAGCTGTCTACTAAACGGAGGAAGTAGCTGGGGGAAAAAGCAATCCCCAACATCTACATGAAGTCCAGCATATAAGTCAAACTGCAAGCGCCGCTAGACGCACAGGCCCGAAGATGCGAGCCGAGCAAGCTAAATATAAGCATGAAAATATGTAATAAGGCTTTCGGTACCATGCGACGGCGTGAGTACAAGCTCGGAGATATGTTAGATAAATGGAAATAGCATGGGAAACGCACCAATGAACTCCAGTAGACATGTATTGGACAGGATATGGACAATAGGATGAGCCGTGAAGCGCGCAGAAGGCGCGGACACGCACGCGCTAAATCTGCGAAAATAAAATAGAGGTGCGCGGAGGCACAATGCCTGTCCTAAGGATAAGAGCTGAATGATGTTTGGAAAGTGGGAGAATTTGATATTGCACGCTTAGCGAGACGTGAGTCTCTACAACGTACTCAAGATGACAGCAGTCACTGTGCGGGATATAAGACAAGTGCAGCACAAGTGGACATGACCTGGTCTGGCAGTGGGGCAAGTTTGAATGATTTGACAATGTGCGGGAGTTAAAGAAAAATTTGTCATCACCCATCGTCAAGAGAGATTGAGTGTAAAGCTTGGTAAGGAGAAGTAGAGGTGGCCATGCCAACACCAGGGATTGGTCTTCATTACTATCATCAGTATGATTCACCCCAGAAGCACGAATACTGACCCATCAAAGATGACATCTTTTCATCTTTTCTAAGTAGAGAGTTTTGTACGGTAAATCTCGTGCACAAGCCCACCCCCTCCATATAACAGCAATGTACTTAGTATTTTGTCCTTCCAGGTGGGCCCTATGATGCACAAGTTTACATGCCAGGATACAAGATCTGGAAGTGCGCCACGATTATGTTGAGTTGCCTTCAGCCAGGCATTTAAGTGTGCAGGACTCGGAAGGGTCTGTAGGTGCATGAACAGCAAACTCTGGATGACAAATAACTTGGCTTACTTGATTTTATGAACGGATTGGTCAAGTTGCGCAAGGAAAGCAGGTGGGTTATTGATGAAAATAGTCCTCGCAAAGGGACAGACAAGATGAAGAGCAGGATACGAGAAGGAAGGGGAGCATGATGGCTTCAAGAATTGTAGGTACCTAGTAAAGAAAAACACTGTAGTAAGTATATGCTTGTTGTACTAGGAGACCTGCATCTAGCTGTCTTAAACCAAGGGAGTGTATGCATGCATTGCTTAAATGACAGTCTGTAACCCTCACCCAGGGCACTGGAACACAGAAGTGACTTAAAAGAAAAAAACAATGAGGACCAGTGAAGTGCATCCCCAACAAAGCTTACAGCATTCAATATGTTGTGTCATTCATGTTGAATATAATTCGCACACCACCATGACTACTTACCATGGCCTGGACTTGGAAGCCAAAGTCACTTCCATATGGAAAGGCACCGCGCTCTCACAAAGGATACCCCAGTAAGAAAGCAGAGGCTAAGAACAAAAATATTACCTCGAGTAGGTCAGGGCAAAGTGTTTGGTCTGGATCCATGCACACCATGGAGAGTCTCATGTTCTGGGCTTTTAATAGCCAGCCAGATCTAGATCTAATCAGTGAGTGTATGAACTAGTCATTGAAAAAGTTCAGGTCTATCTCAGTACTTTTGTGTGCTCCAGAAAGGATAGAAAAGTGGTCCTTGCAGCCTTGAATGTCCAGTACCCTGGAGGTTGTTCTCCCCTCAACCTGCCTTTCTATGACCCCCCAGGGTCTTTTTGGATCCTTCCTCCCAAGAATGCTCCCCAGGCCAAGCACCCTCACCACCCTCCTTTCCTCTTTGCTCGATTTTCTAGTGTAATCACTGCTCGAGGCCAGAAAGCACTGGTTAAAGCTTGGGATGGTCTCAACAATCTGTCTCTTAATGTTCGTCACTACATCAGCCGCAGTGAATCCAATCGCTCCACCACGCCGGCCTACCATTTTGGCATATCACAGATTCAACAGCCCCATGCAGTGGTAACCTGCAAAACTAAAATCCAAGGTGCCCGCTGAATCACCATGTTGTCCCAAAAATTATTGCCTTGCTTGCACATTATGCTGCGAAGCAACTTGAGCGTCAGTGAAGGTACATCATCCTATAATCAAAATATTATGCAGTGCTAACAATTAAATTTAGGGCGCATAGATTCATTAAGACTTGGAATAAGGTTGTGAAGGAGGTGATCTTGAAGAGGCATACTCTGGACTTTGATGGCGCATTTTTCACTCTCGCAATAAAAGAAGGAACAAGTGAGATTGACTGGAATGATGATCTCAATTACATCACATGGCTTATTCCTCTTGGGGACTGGGAGGGCAGGTCTATTGTTTGGACATAGGATGGCATTGAGTGTTGCATTTCTATTTGTCCTGGGAATATTTGTGGTTTTATGGCATGTACTTTGGTGCACTGCACTACCCCAGTCATCAAGGGGCGAAAAATCGGATAGCAACATCCTTATCCTTCGGAATGGACAATTCAAACTTTTCTTTAAATCTTAAGAATTTTGTAATTCTCTCCCTTTGATACAAATCTGGTTCTTTAGATTATTCTGCATAGACTTGGAGGAATATTGAATAAAATCTTTGCTTATTTGCTTCAAATCTAAATATAGGACTTGCTATAATATTTAGGCCTAGTATATGACATGCGAGCAAAAGCACCAAAAAGCTTGCCAGGCTCCAGCTCCACTTCGTTATTGTGCTCCTGGGCCTTACTTGCATGGACAGCAGCTTCCTTCATAGCAAGCACACAACCCTGGAGGGTATACAACACGAGGCTCTGCATACCTGGCAAAACCCCTGCACCAGCACAAACTCACCATCTCAATACACTCATTCAGCTTCGTGACGGGGCCATGCACCACCTGAGCTAGCCCCATGATCCCAGTATTCCAATATTGACATTCCTGAGCCACCTTATCATGTTCCGCATCTGCAACCTCAGCTCATACAGAGTAAATCACCATCACATAGTGTGCAGCAAGGCGGAGACATTGCAAATGGTTAGTCTGTTATCACTACATCAGTTCAATCTCAAACACTACTTCTAAAAAGAATGATAGAGAAAATCTGCTCCAAAAAGAATAAAAGAAATGAGACACACCTTAACTACATCAATGGCCTCCCAAACTGCCAACAAAGTCCTTGCAGCTTCGTGCAGCCTGGGGATAGGCGTAAGTTTGGCTACATCACCAAGAATGGTAAGGGAGGTTCGGAGTATGGGGAAGATAGTCATTATTGCTGATTTTACTGGAGTGCGAGATTAGTGAGATGAGGCTTTGGGTTGGGGTGACGAACCTGTTAACCAGGTTTTCTGGTTGGTTGTCATATCCATATATCCGCGCTTCTCATCCGGACTTCCGGACCCCAGATCCAATCAGATCCGATACACAGATCTGTTTCCATTTCCGTCTCGATTCTATCTCCACTTCCGATCCATATACAATAAGCTTTCTAATTCATTTCCTGTTCATATAACGTTAACATAGCCTTTCTCTTTTCGGTATTCCTATGCTTCCGCTTCTCGGTTATTCTCGTGTTCCGTCCATTACTGATCCGTACTGCCTTTTCATTTCCGTCTCCATTCTAGTATGATCCGTGACACTTCACCATATTATTCCACATGTCGCGTACATAGCTTCGGACGACTATTACTTACATTTCCTG
Organism: Suillus brevipes Sb2; assembly: GCA_011800875.2. Lineage (NCBI taxonomy): Eukaryota > Fungi > Basidiomycota > Agaricomycetes > Boletales > Suillaceae > Suillus > Suillus brevipes. The sequence continues at coordinate 56,400 of JRHT02000196.1, read as the reverse complement.
TGCTATCCTCGAGTATATAAACCCGTGTAACATACGATACTACCTCAGTTCGAATATCAACTATAGTTCTGCTCACTTCCGATACTCTGGACTCGAGTCTATACTCTTGTCAACTTCCGAGACTTAGGATCGTATCCTTAAGTCTACGTATTCAGCTCTACCTTCGGGTAGTCTACCTCTGTTAGTTTCTAGTTCGGACTTCGTCCGGATTAGCCTTTATACGCTTATCCGATATCCGGATACCTTCGGATATCTATATACTATACGTCCGGAACCTTCGGACACGATAGTCTAGCCTTTGTGAAATACAGGGCAATACTCGGGAAAGGGGCACAGCGCACGAGCTGAGGCCAAAGCCCTTCGGATCCGATAGCCTTGAGCACGACCTTGACATTGGTTCCGACTTTGTTCTCTGTACCCTCAATCACAGTACCTTTCTCTTTCTCTGCTCTAGAAGAGGCTTCTGCCTCTTTACTATTGCCCTGCTCAGTGGAATGAGAAGCACAGCCGTCCATCGCAAATGCTTTTCCTGCTTCTGAAAGTTGTGTGAGCTCAGAATCAGATAGTACAGTATTCAATGCTAGGGATATGTTCTGTGGAATGATACATCAGCACATTGTCCTGCAGATATTGCCCTCGAGAAGAAATTTTAAATCTTTTGTTGTCATCTCCCTCCAGTAAGAACACAAAGACGACAGCCCTCACAAATGCACGCACCTTCTCCTAGTCCTTTCTTCCTCCCTCCTTCTCAAGCTCACTAGGCAGATGTGTGTGGGGCAATTGATCCAGCACTCAGTGACGTGTGCTGATGCCCTTTGTCTATGGGAGATGAATGAGTTAATCAGGAAAAAATGATGAAACATGTGAGATGCACTGGTTTCTTGGGAGCTGGTTTGGCGACAAACAGAGGCGGGCCCATGCCAACACATGCTGTGTGTGCACCACCAAGACGACCAGTGATTGCAAGACAAGGGAGGTAGTGTGACAATAAACTAATCTGCACATACGTCCGGGCTGCGGGAAACACTACTGAGAGTTAAAGACTACTTCAGGACGAATCCCAAGTAGAAACCAACAGAGGAATGGCTGCAGGTCCAAAGTCCAAAGCAGAAAGGAACAGGAGGGTATATCCGAGATCAGACTGGAGGAAGTATGACCCAAGGGCCCAGATGGAGTACAACAGATAAAGGATTGAACTGGATGAAGGTATTAAGCCAAAGTCCGGATGGAGGATATGTCGGAGGATGAAGGATGACTATCTGGACGAAGTGTAGGATGGCCACAGATAAGCGGAGGACAGATAAGAGCTATATAGACAAAGTCCGGAATAGTCAAGGATAAGTGAAGGATGAAGAATAGCTATCCGGACAACGTCCAGAATAACCAAGGAATAGCTATCGGATGAAGTCCGGAATAGCCAAGGATAAGGAAAGACTACCGTAAGGTAGAGTTGGAGCATAAGGGAATCAATCCCTAAGGATTCAGAGATGGAAATTACATTAGATACATTAATATTCGAACTAAGGATGTATTGAGAGTTACATGGGTTTATATACTGTAGGTAGCACAGGAAATGTAAGTAATCAGGCATCCGAAGCTATGTACGAAGCATGTGGAATATTATATTGAAGTGTCACAGATCATAATAGAATAAAAATAAATATAAAAAGGCAGGGCAGATCAGTAATGGAACGAAATACGAGAATAACCAAGGACCGGAAACATAGGAGTAATACTTAAAAGGAAATGGATCAAGAACATATTCAGATATCAAGGATTATCAAGCAGCCAGAAGTAGGAATACCAAATAATGGAATAGGCTATGTTAACCTTATATGAAAGGAAAAGCTTATTGTATTGAATCGGAAATAGATCTAGACATCAAACCGGATCTGATATAGGTCTGGAAGTCAGGATGCGAAGCGCAGGAAAATAGTCCGGATATATCTGGACAGGATCCGGAGGTCCGGAGATCCAAAGATTCAGGGGTCAGGGGTACAGGCTGGCTGCAGTGTCCAAAAGGCTAGATATTAAGTTGGATGATGGACGGAGGTAGCAGGGCTGATCCTACTAAGGTGTAACATGTACAATGGACAAGATGATGATGACAAGGATGGGAAATAGGGTCCAGAGTACAGGATATGACAGTGTCACAACCCACAGAGCGAATAAACACTAGAGCAGAGACTAGGACTTAAACTAGGATAATCACAAAGAAGAGGAGCAAGTGCGCCGTGGGTCAATTCAATGATGAATACACAAGAGGTTTGAACTAAGGAATTACTGACTACAATCAACTACCTATATACAACTATTTGAAGTGGAGATACAATCAGAGTTCTAACTACTAGCCAATCGTTAAATAGAATGTTCTTTGTTATCTTATTAAGTCACGTGATATATATTACTAAAGGAATTGTAGACAGTAGCTTACGTAGCACACTGTAGTCAATGAAACTAATCCATTTAGAGTTAAATTAAATTTTTAAGTTCATTCGACTGATTTCACTCAAAACGTCTGGTCAACCAAACACTTAGATGGCATTTTGACAATCATTATGAAATGTAAGACCAACTGATAAGATTATCTCAACACACTATAGTAGTAGTACAGCGATTCGAACAGCAATGAAACGAGAACAAAAGACTAGTATGTTTATGCTGTGGGACTGCCCCAGCCCATACCAGACATTCCACTATTACTCCAACTCGAACTACAGAATGAATAAATACTGATTAGAGTCAGTGGATAAGGGTGGATAACATGAAGGTGCCTGCAAACTTGCATTTGGATCATCTGCAAGATGCCCAGAGCTCATCGAGTACTGCAGTACTGCTGAAAAGTGTTGGAATGAGGGTGCCATGGATGGCAAGTTGGCAACGACATTATTATCACGATTGTCATTGCACTGGAACCATGAAGTCCCCGTCAAAGACAATGAAGACATGATGGGAGTGGAAGTGTAGTCAAATGTCAATGAGGGTACTGAACTTGATGAGGAGTTTGAGAGCAGCACCAGTTGCATCACGGATGGGCGTTAGCAGTACAATTCAGTGATAGCAGATGCAATGTAATTCATGGTGTTTTTCAAGGGCAACATTTGACCTGTGTGTGTATGAAGCTTTCATCTTCAGAAAAAATGGTCAGTATTTGTAACAGTCACTATAATCAACTTACAAGCATTCATTGTGATGTGCTTGCATCCACAGCATGAATTCACATTCTTTGAGCTCGGGTGTCGCAACATACTTTATCATGGCCTCATGAATTCCTCGCGCCACTTTTGAATAGTCTTTGGTGGTGAACTGGAGGATATTCTTCATCTTGGATAGCTGGTCTTCTGCAGCACAATGGATGACACACATAATCTACTAACCATTAGTCTTCATTCGAAAAAAAAATTGAAATCATCACTCACCACGGCGCCCGTTATATGCCACGAAATGAACAATATCAACAACCGTGACTGCAGGTCAAGGAACAGTAAGTTACGCCTGAACCAGAAATCTTCATGTAAGTTGAGAAATGGGGGTGCCAAATATACCATGATTTTTCCCTGCAGGATCATAGTTATGAAGTGCATATTTTGACAGGTTGATGTCATTGAGTAAGAGGACCATATGTTTTCTGCACATACACGACTTTCTCATCATCAGACAACCCACAGTCAGCAGAAGGGTACAAGTCTAGCACTGAAAGGACTTGTTCCAATTCATTTACTGGTTTACCTCAGATTGTAGACAACCCATCGAATATGAGCTTATTGATTGTGTCTGTAGACTGAGTAACTATGTGAAACGTTAGTGTTGATGTTAGTCTGAGTGCCAGCACAAAGACATACCATGGTGAGACACTGTGGAGGCTTGTAATATACACTCAGAGGTCACTCCCTCAAGCTCACTAGTCTTCTTCCACCTACTCTCTAAAAGCATGTCGAGTACAATAAGTTTCTGGGTGTGTTTGATGTTCTTCTGATCAGCATCAGAGTAGTATTTCATGTCGGTGGCTTTGAGTTCTAACTTCAAGCCTCATCGAGCTCGCTCTGGATGCTTGTCAGTGTCAAAGACGCTTGCCAATGCTCTTGAAGTGCAACGACTGGTAGTGCGTGATGATGGGATGGAGTATGGCCTCAAACGCTAAATCCAATTATTTCAAGGGGAGATATAAGGTCTTAAGGCAGAGATAGCACAGTTAAGTTGAGGGAAGAGTATAAGTTGGGTAAGACCACTGGAAACAAGAAAGATGTTGCAAGGAACATTTTAAATGATCATCCCAAGTTAAAAATTAGTTATGTGTGTGTTTTTTGGAAGATGTGAAAACTCACTATTCTCACAGAGTATCATTCATCTAATATTTGCCAACCTATGCAACATCTCTCAGTCCTTAGAGCATGAGCCAAGCTATTAAATACTATGAAGCCATTGGAATCTGGCGAGGCATACAAAGAAGTCAACAAGAATAAAATTTGATACTCAAATTGGAAGGATAAAATAGAGGAAGGAGTTAATGCAGTATTCATCCAAGAAGTTGTTGATCTAGTTTATGATAACAAAAAGGTAAGAGTGAACAATTGAAGAACACAACTTGTGGACTTACTAGTCAACATAGTGATTACACAAAGATCCAACTGAGATACAAGATGCTGACTATGACTATCATTTGATTTCGAAATACATGAAGATATATTTCCACAACATCCACAAGCAGTTTCCTGAACATCACAATGATAATAAGGCTAGAAAAGCTATGGAACATGAGAACCAAGGACAGAGGTGTTTACGTCGTCAAATAATCAGTCTTTCTGAAATATCAAACTCAATATAATATCTAACTTATTCCAGACTGCAAAAACTTGTTGAAAAGCAATAGAGGCTTTTGAGAACAACTCCAGTCATCCTGGTATCCTGGCAATGATTGACACAGATTTCACATTTGATGTGCTGTCCTATGGCTCAGACCTGACCTTACAGAAGACACCTTCAAAAGACAAAGAAATGCTGATGTAGGAAAGGGCACTTTTATGGTAGAGAATGTGTAATGGAGAAGCATCAATGTGAGATTTAAAGTTGATACTAGAATAATTTACTAACCTTTTCGATACAAAAGTATGTGGCCCTCTTGCATTGGTTGTCAAAAAGTTGAAGGTAAATTAAGGTTCTGATAAACGGAATGAGGAGACGCCAGCACCTAAAAACCATAAAGTTATAGAAAAGAAAGCTGTCAAATCCACTTTTGATCTTCTACCAAGTAAGATGCACAGTGGACTACCACCGGTCTCATTCCAATCTATGGTTTCCAAGAAGTGGCTGAAGAAAAGGGCAGATATTGCATTGCTAGATGGTGGAGAGTGGCTATCCAGGTTCTATGTTTGGTTGAAGAAAGGTGATATCCACAAAAATAACTTGAGGTTTCTGAAGGAGCTCGACAAGTGGCACAAGAAGGACAAGTCAAGCAGTAATAAAGAAAATCTCTCTATTACTAGCTTATCTACTAACAATTAACTATATACACCCAAACAGAATAGTGTAGTGGAATGCAGTCACCAGATGGTAGTCACACATGCACTCAGCTTCCATCACCAAAGCAGCTTTCCACATTCCTTCTGGGGCTGGGTCATCCTTAATTCAGCCCATATTAAAACATTCTTTCTTCATCCTTACTCGCTGGTCTACCCTGTTTAAAGCCTCTTGTAATTAGAAGCCTAACATTAGCTATCTTCGCTCTTTCAGCTGTCTCGCTTATGCACACATCCCAGAGGACACATGCTGCAAATATGACCATGTCTCATGACCGACCTCTGCTGTGGTTGCCCTGCTGCATGTGTCAGTGGGAGATGAGAACCATACACCACCAGCAATAGACGCAGTGTCAATATTATCTTTGCCACCTCCAGTGGATCTGCCTTGTCACAGCTCTTACCCTCATCATCAGTACAGGTTGGTCATACTGCATCAATTGGTCCTAGCACTATTATAATATCAATGCAAAGACTTTGTGTCTATGAATGCTGGACTTACGTTTCAGAAACACCAAACCTTGATGGACATGCTGATTCAGCTGGTCAACACCATAATACTGAATCCATGATGCACTCAACCGCAGAAACCTCCACATGCTTACACACTATCATACTACCAAAGACAAGAGGTAGGGAAAATTAAAGTTTACGATATCAACCTGGCCAAACTTGCCACATCACCACCACCACCATGACTGCGTTACTGTCACTTTAATATTACTATATATAGTATGTAGTTGTATCATTCAAAGACTGAAATGTATGCAATTGAATGAATGCGAGTGATTGATGTGCGCTACGAAGGACTTGAGAGCAGCATCAACACATCAATAAACAGATCAAAACATAATAGCAAGGCAAAGCAATAGACTGAATAATCAAACAACTAGAGTAAATGCAGGCTGAAGAGGTTGGATAGTGGTGCGAGCACATTTGGAAAGCATAGATCCCGCAGATGCTGTTGCTAAGCATTTGATGGAGCGAGAACCCGAAGCTAGTGGAATATTCTCCTTCCCCTGCTCGACTGGAGCTGTGGCACTGCGTAAGGGTTGCCTGCACTCTTGCGGGATACCATCACAAGCTTGTTCAAGCTCACTCAACTCCATAGACTTCCAGACACATCCAGGTAAAACAACACCCGCCTCTCTGCATCCAGGGATGACGTACTTTTCATGGTTGGTAAGAATATGCACAGTCATGTTGTAGCGCCAGACACTTTGAACAAAAGCCGCTGGTACCTTGCGTGAATTTCTTCCGGGTTTAGGAGGGAGAATTGGATAGCAAAGACCGCACTTCAAGGATACATTCTGGCAGGGATTGTTCTTAAACCCATGATCCATGAATCCATATTTGAATAGGTGTTGGTAGGCACACTTCGTTTCCAATTCTGGTGTACAAAGCATGTGGAATATTATGCTGAAGTATCACAGATTATGATAAAATGAACTCAGAGATGAATTGACACAGGATCTATTAGTAAGACAGAAACATAGATATCCAAGGACCAGAAAAGCAGTGATAACTAAATGGAGATATGAATAGGGTGCGGGAAATTGGCCTGAAGATAGACAGATCAGATCCGAAGATACATATACAGATAGTCACACTCGTTTGGTGGTATACAATTTGAGATTTAAATGAGTTACCCCACTATGTAGTCAATCCTTGTTTGATAGTATACAGTCAAAGGCTTATGAAATTCAGCTATCTTCAAGGCACATACAGGGCCTGTACTTTAAATCTTATGTAATCTAAACTGTTTGGAGATAAGGTTTCATGTGGGAAGATTATACTAATATCCTTATTGTCTGCTCTAGACTTACTATTTACTAGGCAAAGATCTATTTGTTGTTCTTTGATTATCTTCAAAGGCTGGACAAGTGGCCTACAGTTAAACTCTTTGTTGGTTCTTACACAGGTTGAGTGAAAATAGGAAGATTGGATTTGAGTGTGTAAAATGGGCTCCTTTTATACCTTTTGGGAGGCCAGATTACTAAGCATGATTCAGCACTGGATTAGTAAGAAACCTGGTGTTGAGTCAACTTATTTACTAATTTACATGGTAGTATTACAAATACTGATGAGTAAGTGGCATGAGTCATCACATGGATTGGTAAAAATGTGCTTACAAAACATTCTATTTAGTGTGTTAAGTTATCCTATTTACTAATATCTTACAAATACAACTGTAAGTCTTATAAAGTATGATGAGTCAACGAGGTGTCGACAGCAAGGATAACTTCTCGACCGCAGGTGTGATCTATAGGCCTTAGTGCCGGGGAGTGTACTATCGCCTCTTTCAGGGTCACCATAGCCAATTCCTGATCTTCGCCCCAAGTAAAGGGTACATCCTTGCGAGTGAGGGATACGAGAGGTCGCGCAATCTTAGCGAAATCCCTGATGAAGATGCGTAAAACACCGCAGGTCCCTAAGAAACCCCGCACTTGTGTGACGGTTTTACATGCGGGCCAGTCGCGGATTTTCTGCACCTTAGATTCCTCGGGTATGCGTCCTTCCATGGTACACATATGACCTACGATGTTAGCAGATGGAGCGGCTAATACGAATTTCGAAGCCGAAACGGTCAATCCAACTATCCGTAAACAATGAATGATGCGGTTTTGAACCTGCAGATGCTCCCATATGAAGCGGCGAATTCCTGGGTTCTCGGGTATGGTCTCATATGAGCCGTCAGCTCTCTGATACCGAGTTTTGACCAATTTCGAGGCAATATCATCGATGAAGGGGAGAGTATACTTAGGGATCTCATCTTGTAAGACAAAAGCAATATCTCCTTGGAATAACTGGACGCCGTTTGCATGACCCATAGGTGATGTCGTCAACCGGTGCGGCCCTAAGGGTGTACCGAAGTGGTGAGGTCGCGGGATTCTTCATGTAAGGCGCGCTGATCATATCCTGAAAATAAGTCCATCATACCATAGACTGCATATCCCGCAAAGGATTCGGCCAAATGCTCAATGAAAGGAGGAACAGATGCATCTCTTATAGTTACCTTATTCAACGGTTGAAGGTCGTGCATCAGACGCAGCGAGGTCCCGTCTTTCTTGACAACGCAGAACTACCACAACCAGTAGGAAGCGGTTGACGGTTCATATACCCCTGAGGCAATCTTTTCCTTAATGATCTTCACCACCTTTTCTAGGGTCACGGGTGGGATAGGAATGTTGTGCTGAGCCCCAAGGTACGTGTGGTACTGTCGGTATCTTGTAAGGGGGGAAGTACGTCTTGTCAAGACGACCGCGCTCAGATGTGTCCCACGCAAAAACCATTTCCTGCTCTTTGACAATCCACTGGACGAGCTTGTATTCCTCAGGCCATAACCATTTTGCCGGGTCGAGATCTAGCTTGTCTGCTCTTTCTTGGGTGAAGCGGATGCCGGGTATAAAGTCTGGAGGATGTGTCGGCAATATAGGTAAGTTGGCCAAGGGATTCTCTGGTAAGCGGCGTTGAACTCGGTATTCAGGAGGTGTTGTGGCGGGAACCGTGCGGACTTTCTTCGCTACTGGCTTATAGATGAACACCTGTAAGACCGGGTCTAGGGAATATACACTGTTGAAGGCATCTACAGAAACTTGGTTAATAGCCGAATGGGTAGAAGACAGGTAATGATAGAATGCGGATAACCGCGCATAAGGGAAATAGGACGAGGATAGTGTGCTCTGCAAGAGTGGGTGATGCACGGTTAGTGCGAGACTATTAGCAGGAGTATAGGGTATAACAGAGAGAGAAGGAGGAGTGTGCGGGTGGGTTAGGATAAGTGAGTCTCCCCGCACGAACTGCGGATCATCGATATCTAAAAACCCATTCCTGACCCTTCTGAGGGACACTTAGCACATCCCGGGCACTTCTTTAACCAAGGTTCGGTAGGGATACGAATCATCTTGCCGGTGTTAGGATCTATGAGCGTTATGTCTTGGTCACCGCACGGTGAATCTTCGGTCTTGCAGCTGGTAAGCGTATGGAATGGTCTGCCTAAGAGGACGTCAAAGTTAGCCATTTCAACAATTTGGACTTGGAAGAGCATGTCGCCCATCCCAAAGTCTAGCAGTAAGTTCTCTACAACGCCGAGGGTTTCGTTGGTGGAAGTATTGACTGATTCCATCATCAACTTGTAATCTGGCCGAAGGGGTATTGAACCTAGGGACCACCAAATCCTTGCCGGCATAACAATGCACTCTGCGCCTTGGTCTAGGACACAGGTTAGAATGTGGCCTTGGTAGGTCACCGCCCAAATACACCGTAGGGACTTAAAATGGTCCGCTACTATACGACCGTCGTCTGAACGCTTGAGGAATTCTTGATTGCTCTTGATATACTCCTTAGTAGACGGTGCACCGCTAAGCTCGTTGATTGACATAGCCCCAATGGTAACCCGCTTGGTGGTAGTCATGTCCTTGAACACTTTGCGCACATCTGTAGAAACCACGATAAGTTCCCGAATGGGTATACTAATACTGGTATCCAGCATGCGGTCTGTGACACGCTTATCCGCTCCCTTGTCTTCCAGCGGGAACATATACCTAAATTGAGTCGAAGATTGGTTAGCCGGCTGTTCAGTAGATGCTGCAGAAGTAGTTGCGGCTGGCTGAATGACCGTAGCCTTAGGATTTGGTTGAACGTTAGGCTTCAATGCCGCTGCCTTAACTTGAGGCGAGGCTACCTCCTCTACCGTAACAGTGGTTTTGGAGGATGGGCCAGGTTTCGGGCGTGATGATACTTCAACACCGTCGAAACGCACTGTTTTACCTTTGTCCGCCTTCTTGTTGGCTCGGTCTATCTTAACCGCGGCAAACACTTCCCTCGCCTTAATCATTTCGTGTTCTAGGCGCCTGACTTCATCATCGTCGTCGCTGTCTTCCTGGTGGTTAGCACAAGTATGCATAAAGGCCGAATGGTCAATATCAAGTATCATGTCACTTGTAGGTGCCGCACGGCAGAACAAACTTCCCAAGACCGTGGCGTTAGAACCCGTGGCTGGGCCTTCATGCGGGTAACGGTCAATGCGCTGTTGGAATGTACCGTCTTCCCTTCGGTAAGGGATACCTCTGCCGTCAGGCATGACTAGCTTGCCGATGCCGGGACTCTGTTGCTTAACCGCAATGGTTTGCTGGACCGCACCTGGGGAAACGTTAGATAACCTCGAAGAAGGAGACGCGAATGCTGTCGTCGCGGTTGATGTGCTAGGCAAAAGAAAAACTGCCGCATCGTATACTTCCTGGATACTGTAGGGATCCTCAGGGTGATGGTCGACATATCGTATCTCCAGCCTACGGCGAATGGCATTACCCGCGGTCTCGTGAATACCGTCGAGGAACAACCGGTCACGTTCAAGCTTGGCTAACTTCTTTTTCTGGATCAAGTGCCTTGATATTTTGAAGAACTTGCGGTAATACTGGCCCAGGTCTTCCTGCGAGCACATAGGTGTCCTGGCTTGTTCTGCACAAAGATTCTCTAAGTCAGTACGCGTGAATCTACGGTCACCTTCACAACCAGGGTACAGGGTCTTGACTGCGCTAACAAACTTATCCCAATCTTTCCCTTTGGCTTCTTCAAGCATGGTCCATGTTTCGGATTCTTCGGGAGGTGCATATCTGATAGCGGACTTGATACGCAGCTCAGGGGTATGACCGGCATGGTCTGACAACTGCCACGGACTACCAGATACCCCGTGATGGGTCTATAAGTGACACTCGAGACCATGAACATACAGTATCACCACTCGTCGACGTCTCTCATTTTTCCGCGGTCTACCAATACATCTCGCTCATATTTTAGTCTGCGCACTCATGGTATTGGGTCTAGGTTATGTGACAGTCCAATCTAGTACTAAGGACATAAAAACCAGACCTTACCGATCAAAAGGATACAATCAAAACCTACACTTTGTCCATGAAAGGTGATGGAATAGTGTTACTTTGAACGTCATAACTACTGGAGACTAATATATGACAAATATACCGGAAAAGTGGGGGACAGATCTAGATGAGATTAAGAACAAAGGGGTCACGTCATGACGAAAATTTTACGAACGGAATGATTTAGTATGAACAGGTACGTTTTACTACTCGTTAGTAAAGAGGGAGTGGTTGTCCGTCAATATAAGGGGCGGTTGGTCACTTGGGTTACTACCAATCTCTGACGTACCAACGTCCCCCACCCCAACGTAATACACTCCTCAGGCTACTTCTCCAGTTTGAACTACTAACTCACGATCGGGAGGACCTATAGACACGTAGACTAACGTGTCCCGGTGTGGAACGTCGGGATGGATCTCCTACATCT